>CM076583.1:219273955-219559930 GCA_034641835.2 Pinus albicaulis
TATAGTTACCTCATGTTGGAGGCTAGCTCACTTACTTCTCTGTTTTTCCTTTACTTTGTTTATGTAAAGCCGAATCATATCTCAGGCACCGTTCTCTTTATAGCCTAGGGTATTCGATGGTTCTCTGTTGTTTTTTTTTTTTCTTAAGAACCCTCATGGTGACCGGACCACCTGCGCGTCTATGTAGTATCATAGGTTGGAGGGTGACCACCCCAGAAACTTCTGTTTTACAGACATTCTGGGTTAACGATCCTCCAGGGTTTACTATCTACCATTTAAATGATTCACTCTTACAATACTAACGCATATAGATTAAATAACACTATTGGTGTATACTTGCTTAATTCAGTAATGCAATAAGCCTTTTCCTATGATTCTTTCTACCTTTCTCTTACTGCAACTTGCAAATTTTTACTGTACAGCATTTACGTGCTACATGCAATACCTAAATAAATAAAACCTGTTATTACATTTGCAATTTCTACAGAACAGTATTTACCTGCTATTAGTATGCTGAAATAAATTAGGGAAAATAAATACATTTACAATGATTTACTCATCTGAACTCAGACTCAAATGATGGTGTTGGTGCCTCCCTTCCACGAGTTTGGGCAATTACGTCCCACAACTCTCCCCCGTGCTTCAAATCTGGGCCTTCATTGAACACAGTTTTCTCGAGGAGAAATTCGGGACAATCCGATCCAATTCTCTGACTCCAGTGAAAAATAGAAATTCTGGGGAGAACTCGGGACAATCTGGTCCAATTCTCCAACCTAGAGGACAGTCTGTTCCGAAAATTCTTTTCCAGAATAACAAAGTTCCTTTTCTCCACACAGACAGAACCCCAAACTCTCCTTGGAATTCCTTATTTATTCCATAGTTTCTTTGGGTAACTGTGGAAACTGTTTCTCTGTTCAACTGACTCCAGATCTTGATTTACTTTTTACCATCAATTTTCACTCATGAAACTAATTCCACAAGAAATCTTTTATTCAGCATCAAAAATTGATTTTGTTCAAATATTCTAATTAAAATAAAACAACAGTCATAATTAATCCATAATTAGTAAAAGTCTAACCATTTTTCAACAGCTAAGACAGTAGTTACAATAAAAGTATTATTATATTGAATGTTTAAAGAAAGATTATTATATTGATTATTATTAAATACAATTTTCTATTAATTTTTAAAAAGTTATAAATTATAAATATATAAAAATAAATAAATTAAATTTATAAATTTACTAGTTTATTTTGATTTTAAACTTAACGATTATTAAAAAATATAATCTTTTGAAATGTAAATTATTCCTATTATTTGTTACTCTATTAAATAATTTTATTTGTTTTATTATAGATATATTTGAACCCTCTTGTATATATTTATTAACAAATAAATATAGTATTTGATATTACAGTATACATTGAACATTAATCACTTTTCATGAAAAAAATATAACTTAATATAATTTTAATATTTATACAAAAATCTCATATAAATCTCAAATTTGAGTAATTTAATCTAAAATCACAAACTATAATCACAAATTAGAAACAAGAATAAAAATTATTAGTCTCGTAATCAGTGGAGGATGAAAATGTCCATGGATTTAGAACTAATAATAACAGCCCAATTTTCGGACACCTTTGAAATACGTGATCTCTCAATTATTACACAATAAAATACTGAGAAAAGAACATAGGCTTCTCAAATTAGACTCAGCAACACCCAAAGCACAGAAAGAGGAAGATTTTGTGAAAGAAATAAAAAAAACAAATATGATTGTAAAATGGAAAACAAGTGCCAATTATAATTAATGGTGGATGGACAATATTTCACCTCAACGGTTACTATTTCAATTGAATGAAGGATTGACGCTCCTTCAACTCAACAGTTACGCATTTTACCCACTCTCTCACCCATATACATATTGTTGGAATTTAATTCCAACTGCAACATAAAACAGCTGGACATAAAATTTGATTGCCGCAGATATTTCAGCAAGGTAGATGCCTGAAAGTCAAGCATTAAATTTGCAGAATTTATTGAGCCAGTAGACAGCCGACTTCATTTTTTCCAAAAGCCAGCACGTTAACTCCCACCGCTTCCTGTGCATTCAATACACAAATAAGATTAGAAGATATTTTGTATTTTTAAATATTATAAGTCAAATATGTTTTTTCACTTATAAATGTAATGAACAGAAGTTCTTTTTAATGTTAGAGAGTTTGAGAAATAGAAAAAGACAGAGAAGAAGGCAGAGCAGAAAAAATAGAGGAAAAAAAGAGTCGCTGTGTTTTGGAGCAGCAATGCATTCTACAGGCAGTTTCAGCAACTGTCTGTGTGTTTTAGCAACAGACTGTGTGGTGTTTCAGCAACTGTCTGCCAGATGCTGAAACACGAATCTGTGTTAAAAAACAGAGTTTGTAAAAACAGAGTATGGAGTTTTTGATTATTCCATAACTGTAGTTCTGAAGAAGTTTGTAATTTTTATTGTCATTTTAATGGTTAATAAAAATAGAGCTTTTCGCCATATCTTCTTTGTCCAGATTTCTCTCATTTCTTTGTGTTGAATTGAGGAACTTTGCTTCCTCTGTTTTTTTTGAAATTATCAGATATTTCCATCATGGTATCAGAGCTGGTCTAGGCACTCAGTGAGACAAAAACAGAGTTTGTTTTTTCCACTGCAGGAGCTGTAAGAAGCTTAACTGAGCAGATTTATCTAGCAGAGAAAGTTCTTGCTTATTTTAGTATACCGTCAGTATCTTTTCTTTGCTTATACAGGTTAAGATGGCAGATGCTGGAACTGGTTTGACAAATTCCCAACTGCCACAGTTTAATGGGAAAAATCACAGTTATTGGTCCATAACTATGAAAGCATTGTTTGCTTCTCAAGGAATATGGGAGCTGGTTGAAACTGGCTATGCTGAACCTGCAGATGCAACAGCGTTGGCTGCTTTGACAGTAGCAGAAAGAGACCAGTTGAAGAGCGACAGGAAGAAGGATGCCAAAGCCCTCTTTTTCCTCTTTCAATCAGTACATGAGAGTGTTTTCCCATGGATTGCAGCAGCAACAAAATCCAAGGAAGCATGGGATATTCTCAAAACTGCTTATCAAGGCATGGAGAAGGTGAAGACTGCAAAGTTGAAGATGTTGAGGAGAGACTTTGAAACACTCAGCATGAAGGAATCTGATACAGTAGATTCATTCTTCACTCAGGTTATTGGGTTGATAACCCAGATAATATCTCATGGTGAAATTCTTGAAGAAAGAAGGATTGTAGAGAAGATCTTGAGAATTTTACCCTCAAGGTTTGAAGCTGTTGTGGTAGCAATAGAAGAAACAAAGGATCTCTCATAGTTCACAGTATATGAACTCAGTGCTTCTCTTATGTCTCATGAACACAGACTGAGTAGAGGAACATATTCCTCTTTTGAGCAAGCATTCAAGACTCAGATGTCTTTCGGCCAAGGAAGAGGTCGAGGCAGAGCAAATAACAGAGGTCGTGGAAGAAGCCAAAACAAAGGAAGAAATAATCCTGCAAGCACAAGCGGAAGGAGCTGCAATCAGAACCAAGATGAAGGTTCAAGCAAACAGCAAGTTCATGGACAAAGGTATGACAAATCCCCAGTCCAATGTCATTATTGTAAGAAACATGGGCACTATGCCAATGAATGTAGAAAAAATAAAAATGACATGAATAGTAGGCAAAATGCTAATTTTGCAAATGAAGAAGATAAGAATCCAAAGATTGTGCTGTTAACATGTAACATTTCACAAGACAGACAAGAAGATTTTTGGTTCTTAGACTCAGGTTGTTGTAATCACATGACTGGAAACATAGCAATGTTTGCCAATCTGGATGAAAATGTGAAATCTGAGGTAACAACAGGAACTGATAGTAATATATCTGTCAAGGGTAAAGACAGAGTCAGTATCCGAGCAAGAAATGGAGAACAGATGATTGTCCCAGAGGTATACTATGTACCGAGTCTGAAATGTAATATTTTGAGCATTGGACATCTCATTTACAAAGGTTACAATGTGTTCTTCAAAGATGATATGTGTACAATCGGATACATACCTCCAAGTAAGAAGATCATTGCACAGATGCAGATGACCAGCAATAGAATATTTCCTCTCAAACTCAGGGCAGATTTGAAGGAAGGAAGAACTATTGCAGCTGTAACTCAAGAAGTCTTTCAAGAACAAGTGAAAGATGAGAATTGGTTGTGGCACTTGATATTTGGACATCTCAACTTCAGAGGCTTGAATCTGTTGCATAGAAAGGGAATGGTAAAGGGATTGTCGTTGATCGAGAAACTGAACAGCCTTTGTGAAGGCTGCATCTTGGGAAAACAACATAAAGAAAGCTTTCCAGCAGGAAAGAGTATAAGGGCAAAAGCACCCTTGGAAATTGTTCACTCTGATGTGTGTGGACCGATGCAAATACCATCATTTGCCGGAAATAAATATGTTTTAACTTTCATTGATGATTACACCAGAAAGACATGGGTGTATGTGCTGAAACAGAAGAGTGAAGTGTTTGAGAAATTCCGCCACTTCAAGACTCTTGTTGAGAAACAGTGTGGGCTTACATCAAAGTGCTCAGAACAGATAGAGGTGGAGAGTACATCTCCAAAGACTTTCTGCGTTTTTGCAGAGAGAATGGCATACAAAAGCAGTTCACCGCGAGGTACACACCTCAGCAAAACGGTGTTGCAGAAAGGAAGAATAGGACCATTCTGGACATGGCTAGGAGTATGCTGAAGGCAAAACACTTGCCGCATGAGTATTGGGCAGAAGCTGTCACTTGCGCAGTTTACATCTTGAATAGATGCCCAACTAAAGCTGTCATGAACAAAATACCAAAAGAAGCATGGAGTGGACAAAAGCAAACCGTCTCTCACATGAGAGTATTCGGTTGTGTAGCATATGCACATGTACCGGATCGGCTAAGGAAGAAGCTTGATAGTAAGGGGGAGAAGTGTGTCTTTTTTGGCTATTGTGATGAGTCAAAAGCATACAAACTCTATAATCCATCCACCAAGAAATTGATAGTAAGCATAGATGTGCAGTTCATTGAAGATGAAGCTTGGTATGGAAGATTAGAGAAGACCGGGAGTGTGAAGACAATTGTGTCTCACAAAGAAGAAGAGGAAGGGACAACAGTAAATAACCCTTCTTTGGTGGCTCCTCCTCCACCACAACAAGTACAACAAACCACACCACAAGCTGGAATTCGAACAGCCTTGAGAAGTCAAGGAAGTGCTTCTCCAAGCACACCGCAGGGATCAGAAATACCCTCAAGTTGAATGGAACTCCAAGCACACCAAGAAGACCAAGATTCAGAAATCTGAATGAGATTTATGAACAAGGAGAGGTAAGTAACAATACCGGTCTGAATTCATTATTCGCTTTGTATTGTCATGTTGATGACCCAATTCATTTTGAAGATGTTGTAGATGAAGATAAATGGATTGAAGCAATGAATGAAGAAATTGGTGCAATTGAGAAGAGTAAAACATGGGAGATAGTAGACCTCCCTAAAGGCAAAGATGCCATTGGAGTTAAGTGGGTCTATAAGACCAAAAGCAATGTTGAAGGCAAGATCGACAAGCACAAAGCAAGACTTGTTGTGAAAGGCTACAAGCAGCAACAAGGCAAAGACTATGATGAAACCTTTGCACCAGTAGCAAGGATGGAAACAATCAGAACAGTGTTGTCTATTGCGGCACAACACAAATGGAAGATTTATCAGATGGATGTTAAATCTGCATTCCTGAATGGAGTGTTAAAAGAAGAGGTTTATGTTGAACAACCTCCAGGCTACGAAGTTGAAGGCCAAGAGCATAAATTCTGTAGACTGAAGAAGGCTCTTTATGGGCTCAAGCAAGTTCCAAGAGCATGGTACAGCAGAATAGATGCTTATCTGATTGAGAATGGGTTTGAGAAGTGTGATGGTGAACCCACACTCTACATAAAGGAGAATGACGGTAAGATTCTTATTGTTGTTTTATATGTAGATGATTTAATCTTTACTAGCAATGATGCTTCTCTCATTGTTGATTTTAAAGCAGTCATGAAAAGTGAATTTGAAATGACTGATTTGGGCTTCTTAAGATATTTTCTTGGAATTGAAGTAGACCAAAGTGAAAATGGTGTTTTCATTTCCCAAGTTAAATATGTAGAAGAAGTGTTGAAGAGATTTAACACGCAGAACAGTAAGGCAGCTGTGACTCCAACTGTAATGGGGTTGAAATTGACCAAAGAAGACAGCAGCAAGGATTTTGATCCAAAATTGTACAAGAGCATAGTTGGCAGCCTCATGTACTTGACTGCAACTAGGCCGGACATTATGCACGCTGTGAGTTTAATCTCCAGATTCATGGAAAGACCGAAAGAGACTCGTTGGCAGGAAGCCAAGAGGATTCTAAGGTATGTGAATGGAACGAAGGGGTTTGGTATTTTATACTCCTCTTCTGAAAGTTTCATGTTGACAGGTTACACTGACAGTGATTGGGCTGGAAGTGTTGATGATAGGAAAAGCACATCGGGATATGTGTTTCATATGGGATCAGGAGCCATCTCATGGGCTTCCAAGAAGCAACCAATTGTGGCTTTATCAACAGCAGAGGCAGAGTACGTGGCAGCAACAGCAGCAGCATGCCAAGCAGTGTGGCTGAGAAGAGTTCTCAGAGATTTGTGTCATGGACAAGAAAAGGGCACAACCATTTACTGTGACAATAGCTCGGCAATAGCATTGTCTAAAAATTCTGTTTTTCATAAAAGGACAAAGCACATAGACACCAAATTTCACTTCATACGTGAATTGGTTAACAATGGTGAGATTGTTTTGCAGCACTGTAGAACAGAGGATCAGCTAGCTGACATCTTGACAAAACCATTGGCAAAGAAAAGTTTTGATCATTTCAGGAAATGCCTGGGTATGCTGAGAAACCCAGCAGTTGAAATTAAGGGGGAGTGTTGGAATTTAATTCCAACTGCAACATAAAACAGCTGGACAGAAAATCTGATTGCCGTAGATATTTCAGCAAGGCGGATGCCTGGAATTCAAGCATTAAATTTGCAGAAGTTATTGAGCCGGAAAACAGCCGACTTCATTTTTTCCAAAAGCCAGCACGTTAACTCCCACCGCTTCCTGTGCATTCAATACGCAGATAAGATTAGAAGATATTTTATATTTTTAAATATTATAAGTCAAATATGTTTTTTCACTTATAAATGTAATGAACAACAGTTCTTTTTAATGTTAGAGAGTTTGAGAAATAGAAAAAGACAGAGAAGAAGGCAGAGCAGAAAAAACAGAGGAAAAACAGAGTCGCTGTGTTTTGGAGCAGCAATGCATTCTACAGGCAGTTTCAGCAACTGTCTGTGTGTTTTAGCAACAGACTGTGTGGTGTTTCAGCAACTGTCTGCTAGATGCTGAAACACGAATCTGTGTTAAAAAACAGAGTATGGAGTTTTTGATTATTCCAAAACTGTAGTTCTGAAGAAGTTTGTAATTTTTATTGTCATTTTAATGGTTAATAAAAACAGAGCTTTTCTCCATATATTCTTTGTCCAGATTTCTCTCATTTCTTTGTGTTGAATTGAGGAACTTTGCTTCCTCTGTTTTGTTTGAAATTCTCAGAAATTTCCATCACATATATCCAATTCCAATTCGGATTTCAATTTGTTCACGACGATTTTTTTTTTTTAATTCCATGGATAACCATTCAATTTGTTGTGAGCCGTTAAAAAATAACGCATAAAGGACGGCTATCTAATGCAAGTGCTATCTTTCACCAGGACATTGACGTTTTATCTGAACAATGGAAAATTTTCGTATAATAAAAGCTAGATAATGTTTACCCTATTTTGAAGAAACGTTATCGGTGTTTATACATTTATGTTACATTAAAAAAATATGATTTTATATTATAAAAACTTGAAAACTATGATATTATTAATTTTTTTTAAAACTCGAAAATATATATATGTTTTTTGAAACGATATGTGAAAGGTTGTTTTAAATATTTATTTGTAATTTGGAGGGTAAAAACTAGTTTCATTGAGTTGTGAAAAATAGATTTTAAGTTGTAATTATAAATATAAAATTTGAATTTCGAATATAAAATTTATATTTTTCATTGTGATGAATAATACAATAGAAATATAAATGTTTTCTTTTAGATTTCTATTTTAAAAAAAAAAAATATTAAATATACTTGAATTTTTTTTTTCTAAGTAAAATTAATTTATTAACAGAGAAAGTAGAGTACAGCGGGCCGAAGCCGAATCATTGCCCAGTGTTGTGGCATTTTGAACAAAAAAACCAGAGATGAAGACTGCCCTACAGGAGGGAAACCAGTCTTAAATAGTAATCAAGATAATTCCCACGCAGGGGAGCCATAGAGTTTAGTTTCTGGAAACCACGACTAGCAAAAACTGATACAAAAACTGAAACTACAGATGACTCAAAAACAAGCCCGATTGTAAGGGCCGAAACAGAGCAAGAAAACCAAAATGAGAAGGTGGAACTACTCATTGGGTGGCTTGGTGACGACTCTGCAGCAGAGTTCATCCGGTTCCCCGTCATCCTTGTACAGGTCCGCAATGGAAGTGACCACCCGCCTGGAGGGTGGTGGAGCCACCTGCGCCTCGCTCACTTGCCCGGTGTCGCCTTGCACCATGTCCACACCCTGAATCTCGCTTGTCTGACCCAACACATTCTTGCTCGCCAAACCCTGCAAATCCTTGCTCCCATGACCCTGCAGATTCTTACTCTCTGGGTGCATCGACCCAAGAGTCGGACCCGAGGTCGGAGCCTCCGAGTTGCTCAGCCCCGCTAGGCCCAAACTAGAAGCAGCTGCCTGAGGCTCTTCATGAAAGACAATAGTGATGGAGGCGGTAACCCGGGGGCGATTGAGTGAATAATTGAAGGAAAAAAGCGCAGTATGGGTTTGTGCAGGGAGAATTGGAGGATTGGGGGAGCCAAGACGACCACCCGAACAGAGCAAGCAACCTCTCTGGACTCTGGTTAGGCTATCCGAATGAGAGGAAGATGCAGAGGAGGTGCTGGAGGTGGAGGGAGAACACCGAAGCTGGTGTCTGGTGGTACCTCTTCGGCACCTCATCCTTTGGCAAAGGCGGGGCATATTCGCAGTCGAGACAGAGGGACCAAGAAGCGGAGGAAGCGCAGGACTAACAGAGGACTGCGACGAAAGAGAATGCGGGGAGACAGAAGCGAGCATACAGAATCCAGCATGAGAGAAATGGATATTTTCTCCGAAATCTAGACAACAATTCAACCTGCTTCTTTTGCTAGTAGTCGTTCGCAGATTTGAGAGCCCAGCATCCGGGGTGCACCACTAATTAACTGGTGAGGGAACTCTATCAAAACCAGAGCAGCACTCCATAATATTAGTCCAGGAAACCGTGCAGCGATAGACCCTCTGCAATAAACCACCATTAATTTGAGCTGAAGGCCAAACCATATCACCACACGCGAAATCGTATCGAGGAGCGGAGCTGAGATTGTAACTAGAGCCAGGAGTTAATGCCATTAAACACAGAGCAACCAGTGTTAAATGCTGAACGTCAGCCTCCTTGCGGGTGGGCAGGTGTCTCCCCGCCATGCCGCACCCCCATCCAATCACCTTATGCTCTGTCATCTGCACCTGCATCCGGGAGTTCTGCTTCACTCTGGACCAATTTTTTGCATTCCTGTTTTTTATCATGATTCTGAATTATGTCGAGAGTACCTGTAAGAATATTGTGCTCATTTTCTACTCCCAAGTTAGTAAGTAGATCAGTGACTTTGTTACCTTCCCGTCTGATATGATTGAAGAGGAGAGCTCGGTTGTTGTGGAGTCATCGTTCTATAGCCTCCAAACGTGCCTCTAGTCTCCAACTATTGGCAATTTTGTTCGCATGAGCCCCATTTAGGATCTGAGTGGCCATATTTATAAGAATTTGGGAGTCCCCTTCGATCTCTAGTGGGTGAAGCCTGTGTAGTTGAGAGAGGAGAAGACCCTGCCATAGACCTCCAGCTCAGCCGAGTTGTTCGTGTCCCAGCCAAGATTTCCCGGGTACATTACTATAGGATTTCCTTTTTGATATCTGAAGACGCCACCGAAACCTGCTTTGCCTGGATTCCCTTTAGAAGCGCCATCGAAGTTGAGTTTGAAGGTGTTCTTAGGAGGAGGGATCCAGGAGTTCTCGGCGTTGTCAGAGGTTCTAGGTTCTCTCTGCACAAGCTTTCCTTGATGAAGCTGAATGCCCCAATTTTCCCAAATGGCTTTTTCTTTGGCCAGAGTTGGGTAATCATCTGTGTCCCATGATTGCAGAGCCAAGGCTTCTGTGAGATTAAGACATAAGTTCCTCTAGATGATGTCTAGAGGAGTTTTTTGATATTTGAAGATGCGTTTATTTCTCTCTTTCCAGATTGTCCATAGGAGGAGGCCTGGGATGATTCTCCAAAGTTGGTTTAGTAATTCACTTCTGTAAGGATTTTGATGCCAGTTTCTTATGGAACTGATTATATCTGCAGAGAATCTACAGTTTTGTTGGCTTCAAAAACTAACTTTCTCCCACAATTGATTAGCCAGAGAGCAGGAATTTAGGAGAAGCTACTATGTTTCCTAATGAGAGTTGCAGTTGGGACAGATTGAGGGGCCATGCAAGCTTCTCTTCCTTAAGCTATCCCAAGTGAGGATTCTTTGATGGCCAAAGAGCCATAAAAATAAGGAGACTTTAGGCCAAACCCTAGAAATCCAAATTCTACTCCACAAAGGATCTTTGGGTGTTGGATCGTTGCATATAATTTTGTAAGCTTCCTTGGTGGAGAAGGATCCCTTTGGGGTGTATCCCCATCTGAGAATGTCCTTGTTGTTCGATGTTCTGATGCATCGAATTTGAAGTTCTGAGTATAAGGCTTCCTTTGTCTGCTCATCAGTATTCCTTATCAGCCTTTCAGCCTGTTTCCACTGTCTGTATCCCTGTGCTGCATTGATCGTCCATTGTTGCTGAACTATTTTCAGTTGGTGCAAATCCCATTCCGGACTAGGAGGCGGTCTGTAAATTTCAGTGAGTTTTGGGAATTGATCCCAGGAATCAGTCCAGAATCTAGCAGTGCTGCCATCTCTTATTTCCCAGAGACTATGTTGTTGTATAAGCAGATAGTGTTATTTAGCCGCGTTCCATATGAGGGAGCCTTTCTCTGTTGATGTGAATCTTATGAGCTCTTCCTGTGGTCTTTGGTTGGCATACTTTGCGGTCCAGATGATAGCCCAAGGCTTAGTGGGTGCCTTGAGCCAATTCCACCAAATTTTGGCACTCATAATGGCATTGCTGTGAGTAGGATCACGCAGTCGTATTCCTCCTTATTCCTTTGGCTTGCAGAAAGTTGACCATTTAACCAGAGCCCATTTAGAATTAGTGCCTTTCGATCCCCATAGGAAATTCCTCTATAGGGCTTTAATTTTTTTGAGGACCCATTTTGGCGCTGCTAGAATTGAGAAAATATACAGAGGCATAGCCTATAACACCACTTTGATTAGGACCAATCTACTTGCTATGTTCAGAGTTCTGTGAGTCCATGAAGGGAGACATGATTCAAGTTTTTCAAGGAGCCCTTACCAGGAGGCATGCTTAAGAGCAAAGTCAATTAAGGGAGCGCCCAAGTAATTGTAAGGGAGAGTGACAATGGAAAATCCAAGAATGCGGGCTATAGCCGATTGAGTGATTGGAGGGGTGTGAAAGAAGAAAATCTGGGATTTAACAGTGTTAATGCTCATTCCTGAGGCAACCGAGAAGTTGTCCAAAAGGGATTTAAACTGAGAGGCTTCATGAACTGAAGGGTAACCAAAAAACATATTGTGATCCACAAACTATTGGTGAGTTAGAGAAGGGGATTTGTGGATAGAGAGACCTCAGAGCAGCTGGGATCTAAGGGCATTTTTAAGATGGTGCCCCAGGCCTTCTGCCATTAAAACAAAGAGGAAAGGAGATAGGGGGTCCCCTTTTCTGATACCGCGAGAGGGGCTGAAGGGTCGAGAGGGAATTCTATTAATAAGGATAGAGAAAAAGGAGGAGGAGATTAGGCTCGAGACCCAGCGAACCCAAGTGGGGGAGAAACCGAAGGCTGATGACATTTTTTGAATGTAAGTCCAGCTTAACTTATCAAAAGGTTTAGAAAGATCAATCTTGAGAATCATACTTGGCTGATTGGTATGCTTGAGGGAGTGTGTGATCTCATGAGTGAGGATAATGCCGTCTAGTATTTGACTGCCTTCCACATATCCAGATTTTTCTAGCGAGATCAGCAGGGGCAGAAGCAGTTTCAGTCTGTTGGCAATGACTTTAGAAATGAATTTGTAGATGACATTGCATAAGTCGATTGGGCGAAATTTGTCTGGTGTGCTGGTATTTTCCTCCTTGGGGATTAGAGCAATGAAGGTAGCATTCAAAGAGGGGAGGAGCCAATGCATAGAGAGTGATTCCTCCACCACCATCCAAACCTCCTCTTTGATCAGATCCCAAAATTTGTGAAAGAAGGTAGTCGTGAAGCCATCTAGACCTAGAGCTTTGCCTTCCTTGAGCTGCTTCATGGGAAAATCCACTTCCCGAGACGAGACAGGGCACAAAATTAGTTGGTTGTGCTCTTCTGTGATTATATTTGGAATGTTTTGTGTGTTTTTTTCTATGGCTGGCTGTCTATACAATAGAGGCTCTTGGTGCACTACCTGGAAGTGGTTGATAAACTCCTTCTCGATCTCAGCGTGGTTTTCCACTTTTTCCCTCTCCTGATTCTTAATGAAAGTGATTGTGTTGTGAAATCGTCTTTGAATGGTGGTTCTGTGAAATAATTTGGTGTTTATTTTACCATCTTTCAGCCATCTGATTCTAGATTTCTACCTCCATAGAATTTCTTCCTGCTTTGATCTTTCCTCCAGTTGAGTTTGTAGCTGCTTTTCCTGCTCCATTGTCCTTTCCGTGTGACCTTCTGTGATGATGTGTTGCTGGAGATCCCTCATTTCTTTGTTTAGATCCTACTGTGCTTGGAAGATATTACTGAATGTGGTATGATTCTAGCGCTTGATGTGGGTTTTGAGGAATTAGAGTTTTTGTTGAAACTTGTACATTTTGGACCCTTCTGGCGGCGAGAAGTTCTTCCAAATGGAGCTGATGAGGTCATTGAAAGCGGGGTGATTGAACCAGAAGCCTCAAAGCAAAATGGACGATGCGTTGAGTTACCCAGCCTTTGCCATTGAAGGAAAATCGGCCAATGGTCTGAGCCAGTGAGAGGGAGAATAGAGGTTGAGATGTCTCTGCCCAGATGAACTGAATTGTATGAAATAAGAAATATGTCTAGCTTGGAGGCTATGTGTTGCCACCCTACCCTGCAATTAGTCCAGGTGTGAAATCCATTTCAGTGTTGCAGATCTATCTGCATGTTGCTATGTATGAAATCTTTAAAGTGACCGCTCTCTTGTTCCAGTTTGGCTATGCCTCCCATCTCTTCCTCTAGCTTGGTGATAATATTAAAGTCACCTCCTAAGATCCAAAGGGGATGGATTATGTCAAAGTTTAGCACTCCTAGAGTGTCTAAAAGTGCAATCTTACTGCCTGCTTCCTTTGGGAAATAGACATTAGTAAGGTGTCCATGAATATTTGTTCCTATAATGTGGAAAGTAGCTTGGATGATGTGGTGGGAAGCATGGAATTCTGAGAGAGAGATGGCCTATGTGTTCCAGGCAATGCCCAACCCTCCAGAGGCTCCCAAGGCATCCACAACTACTGATTGACAACCAGGCCAAGCTCTTGAGAGAATGTTTCCAAGAGTGCTGCTGTTACATGTTGTTTCTTGCATGAAGAATATCTAAGGCTGCTCCTGCTTTATCATGTTTTTTATCATTTTGAGTTTCCTCAGACTATTAAGCCCTCTTAGATTCCATGAAGTGAGCTTCATGATTCACTATTTGGGAGAGGCTTGTAGTACTTTTTCAACTTAGCATATCTGCCTGAGTCCACCAGGATTTTTCCCACTGTGATCTTTATTTCCAGATATGTTTTCCTCCCTCTCTTCTTGGAGTCTTTAGGAAATTGATTTCCATCCCATTGACTACCTGGTTGTATTCCCAGTTCTTTCTATCGAAAGGCCCTGGAGATGATTACTTCCAAAGTATCGAGCTGATGCTCTTGAATCTTATCAAACTCTTTCCTCTGGCAGGCTTGTTCGAGCTCAAAGATGTTGAGCCCTCTCAGTTCGATGCTTTCCGGTTCTTCATCCATATTTTGTGCTTGACTGCTTCCTGCTAAGGTTTGACTAGGTATGCAGTCTACATCCATTCCATTTGGTTTCCAGTCTGGGTCTTTCAGATGAGCTTATGTTAGTCCAAGTCGATCCTCCATGGACGGAGGAATGGGGGGTGAATCAGTCAAAGGGGGGGGGGGGGGGGGGGCGAGGTGGATTTGACCGCTTGGGGGGTTGCCTGACCTGCTTGAGGGGAGTTTTCGGCAGCAGTGGCTAGAGCTTCAAAGCTATTACTGGTGGAAGGAATGGTAGAGGTAGGTAGGTTGGATTTTTTCCCAGTAGAAGGTTTCTTATGAGACCTCCTTCTACTGGTGACCTTGGTAAACCCTTCAGGTGCAGAAGTATCTCGAAGATTAGAGGCTTGTGGCTTGGCATTGAGCGGGAAATCCCTAAAGAGATGCCCATTAATATGACATTTACGACAGTGGAAGGGTACATTTTCAAAATATAAGGGCTAGATCCATTCATAATCATCATGATAGAGGCTTACCCAATCTGGGAGGGCTTTTTGCAGGCGCATGTAGACACAGATGCAAGCATAAGCGGTGTAACGATGCATCTTCATTTCCTTCGCAATTTTTATGAACTCCCCCAGCCCCTTGCCAATATCTTTTAGTGATTCTTCATCCTAGTACTCCAAAGGGAGCAAGTACATCATGATCCATACCGGTGCCCAACTGAAATCTTCCTTGTCAGGGTTGAACCTTTCCACCCAATCCCTTAGGTATAAGCCAGCTGAGTTTAAGAAATAAGGTCCTTCATCCAGAACCCTGTTACGATCTTCAATGCAGATGAAGATTGCAGTGAAAAAGCCCTTGGGTCCAAGTTGAAGTGTGACATGCCCTTTGGGTTTCCATTTGGACGAAATCCATCCTTGTAGAGCTTTTTCAGTAGACCAGAATCCGATGAATTTACCAATGAGGGCATGATCTGTCATGAACTCGATTTGACCGTTGATTCTGTGGATTGGAAGCTCAATTTTTGGGCTTTCAGCCGTGATTGGTTTGCAGGTGGTAGACGTCAATGTGGGTGTTTCTCTTTGCCTAGGTTTTTTTTCCTGTGCAGAACTGTTCTTTCCTGTTGGGAATTCATGCGATTCACGCATCAGGGCATCCTTGGCCTCTGGATGTGGCTAATTCGGGGCAGCGCCCTTTGAAGGTTCTGTAGGAGCTTGTTTGTCATTACTTGAGGGGGAAGACTGTGCGCGCCCCCCTCCCCCCCCCCTTGGAGGGCCTGCCATTGCAGGTGATCCTATGCCTGACCACGCGAATCTAGGAAGAGAGATCCAGGGTAAAGATGAAGGCGATCAGAATCAGTCGGTGCAGATGTAGGGGCGCGCGGGAACCCTAGCAGAGCAGAGCAGAGCCTTTTTCCCGGAGAAAAATCTTTATCATATTACAATTATCAATTCTTAAATATACTTGAATTAATAGAGTATAATTTATTTATTTTTTAAATGTGATGTTGTTTGTAAATTGATTATTTAAAAATATAGCATAATAACATAGTGAAATCTTAACTATCTATTTTCGCAAGTCACTATTAAATAGCGAGGCAAGAACGTGATATTCATCTCATATGATTTCTTACTTTCTCCACATTTTCATTCTGGGAATCAATGCATATTCTCTCGTCCCAAAATCTAACCCATCCATATTCACTCCGGCAGGGGAGTTCGGTGTGATTTATCTCTTGTACTTGTTGTAACTAGAGACTTCTCTTACAAGCCATAAATGGGAAAACTCAAGATCTTCATATGACTAAAATGTTTAATGGAGTCATTTTGGGCAAGGCTGGAGAACTATGGGCTATTGCATCACCAGGCATAAAAATCATTTCCTAACTTAAATCGACTTTATAATTTGAGTGGAATATGTGGAAATAAAAATCTTTTATTGCATAAACCTTTCTAAATATCAGGGATTTTGTATTGTAAATTGAATTGGTTTTTCTCAGTTGTTTGTGTAGGGTGGAGAAAATGGAATGTGTAGAAATAAAAGTATTTTCTTGCATAAACTTTCTAAATTTCATGTATTTTGTATCATAAATTGAATTCGTTTTTCCCAGGTGTTTGTCTAGGGTGGAGAAAATGGAATGTGTTTTTTACCTAATATTGAAAATGGCTAATAAAGGCAAATAAAGTTTGTTTTAATTTCTTGTAAATATCATGTATAACGCCTAAATATAAATATTTTCAATGATCATGATTATATATTGCAAGATGCAACATATTGTTAGAAAAAACTATAAAAAAATTATACAGTTTATTAACTTTACTAATTAATAAATTATAAGTTCCTATTAAATTTAACATTGTTAGAGTGAGTTTATATTTATATATTTTGATTTCAATGTTACAAATCTATTTTTAAAATGAATTTAGTAAACAAACATTTTCATAAAGGATTACTAAAAACCTTTATTCTTTAAAAATCACATGAGCAGACACACTTTTTTTTTAAGGACAAAAAAACAATGTTTGATTATATTATGAAATCAATACATTACATAGATCATTGTCTTCGTAGCATAAATCCATAATTTAAAACTTAATACACACAGGATACAAAATGGAACATCAACTCACACATCAGGATTTGATCAGAGGGTATAACTGCAAATATAAACACAAAAGTAACATGGATTCAACCGATTAAAAACATAGAGACTCGAAACATCATAACAGGATACCACGGTGCAAAAAAAATCGGGAGATTGGCAGCCTAACCGATTGTTCACAAATAGTGGATATAAGTCATATGAAGAGTGCAAAAATATGACCACCAGAGCCAAAAGTTATCACACTCCTAAGGGAGATTATAATTGTTGGATGAAGACAATCCTCTAGCCTGAAATGTTGTATGCGTATCAAGCCAAATGGGAGGAGAAGACCATGCTTGGAAAGAGATTTTTCTTTATAATTTTCCTCCCAGAAGATATGGAAGATAGGAGGATTATGAAGATAGAGGCAGAGGTATTGAGCCCTGATGAACCATGAATGATGTGCAGGTGGTTGGAAATTGATGTGTCCCAAAATTCCATCTATCATTGTTTTTGAATCGCCATAGATGTGCATATCCCAAAGATGTAGATTATATACCACCTAAAGGAGACTGAAAAGTGCCAGGAGTTCTTCCTTCATTCTAGATCCTGTTCCTCCATTCTAGTTGATGCAAAAATTTTCATTATGATCCAGATTGATCCAAACCCAAAATCCACAGTTACAATGATGTTGTGCATCATCGAAATAATCCGTCGGGATGATGATATTATGGGCCGAAGGCAGGAAGAGAGGTCACGGATCCTGGGAGGCTGCTGAGGGAAATTGTAGAGTCACTTGAGAATGCACAAGTAGATTCTATGTTGTAGGAAATGTTGACCATCAAATAAGTACTTATTTTTTGCTAGAAAGACTTCCTAGAATTGAAAGAAAGGTAACTATCGTGCCTCAGATGACAAGAATCCCTATGTTTCAATACAATGTTGGAAGGAGAGGGGCCGCCAATCTTGAACCTGCAAGTGATTTGAAAACAAAGACCAAATTTTCAACACAAAAGGACAGTTAAACAATAGATGAAAAGTCAATTCCAGTTGAAGCCTGCAGAAAATGCAATAGCGAGGTCCCTGAAAAACCTGCTTTGTAAAATTGTCCCACGTGAGGACCCTGTAGTGCATGGCCAGCAAGTAAAAAGGATAATATTGATGGGGGTGTTATGATACCAAAAGTTCCTGTACAAAAGAGATTCCTTTAGAGAAAAATAATTGATCAAGATATTGTCATAAATATCTTTAACCATAGGGGAGGAGCATATCATCTTACCATACCAGGATATACTATCTCCCTCCCGTCGATGATAGAAATCCCCTGATTTCAGAATTGGCAATACAACATCCCATTCCACAGCTGCCCTATCCCTCAAATCCAATTGTCGGGACGTTTCCAAAATGGGACAGTTCTATTGCAAACATGATATGAAATGCGAGATCATGAACACAATCTTTTGTGCCAAAACATGTTGAATATGAGGATCAAGTGAGAACTCCATCAATATTTCACGAGCCTGCTCAATACCCATGAATATAAGCTATCCATTGCCAAATTCCCACACTAGTCAGTTAAAAAATAGGTCAGATACCCTCCTCAAACTTTGCGAAATGATGAAACTACTTCCTCCAGGAAGGGAATCCAATATGAAGAGGGCGATGAGATCCCGACAAATTTTATATTTGGCCCGAAGTAAACAAGTCCACATACCCACACCTATTACCACCCTCTAGAGGGATTTAATGAGGAGGGCCTCTAAGAAAGAGGAGATGTCCAAAAGGCCCCATCCGCCCAATCTATTTGGTCGCATAATCATGTCCATATTACACTCAGGGCATTTCCTTGTTCCCCTAGCACCAGACCAGAGAAATTTGGAGATAATGACCTTTATAGAATCAACAATACCCACCGGGATGTGAAAGAGGTGAGCCCAAAATACCAGTAATTTTTGGAGAACAGTTTGTTCCAGGATGTAACGACCGCCCAAGGAGAGCGATTTATGCGACCATGAATTCAACGTCTTCTTTTATTTTTCCAAAAGGCAACACCAATCCTCAGAAAAATATCCGCGCGACTTGAGGACAAAACCGAGGTGTTTAAAACCATTAGAAATAGGAGAAATATTAACATGGAAGAGGCCAGCTATGATATTCAGTTCTGCTATTCTTTGGGAAGCTATGATTAAGAGGAAATTTTCATTGTTGATAAGCAGACCCGAGGTTGTGCCAAAACATAGGAAGATATAGTGAAGTTCAGCCTGCTGGGCCCGACATATGGAACCAAAATCCAAAATGTCATCTACAAAGAAAGAGTGCATGATAGAGGTACCTAGAGACATGCAGATCTCGTTGAACATGCCACACATGTGGGCCTCTTTGATATCCAAATTGATACCATCCATAATCAATATGAAAATTAGTGGTGAGAGTGAGAAACCTTTTCAGAGACCATGTCCAGCCCGAAAGAATTCAGTAGGTGCACAATTGATTAAGACAACAGACCAAATATGGGAGATGCAAGCCATGATCCATTGAAAATTTTGAGCAAAAACACCAATATTATACAGAACAAGGCGGATGAAGGACTAGTCGATGCAGTATGGGCTTTATACAGATCATTTTTCATAATTGCAGCATCCAATTTTTTGGAGTGAATGGAATGCATGACTTCCTCAATGGTGGAAACTTCATAATGAATGAGCCTATCAAGAAGAAATCACGATCATTCATTGGAGATATGAAGGGAGAGAGTGGAAGAGATGCAACAGGAGATGAATTTAGAAATGATCTTGTATACCACATTATAGAGAGAAATAGGTCGAAAATCCTTGAATTCGACCGGATGGGAGGATTTAGGTATAAGTGCTATGAAGGTAGAGTTTATGTCCCAAGGAATCCATCCACCACTTCTTGACTCCTCAAGTTTAAGCACACATTTTATGACATAGATCAACTGCTCCAGGAATTGCAATAATGTTACATGCAATTTAAAAAGTGGAAAAATTCTGACCATACCTAGGTTGACATCAACACATCTCCGAATAGCACAAAAAATACATTATGACTTTTATCATTCTGTTATGTTACATTTCTTAGTCAATTTCATAGTTGATGAAGCTACACAATCCTCTTCCTTTGTGTTACATATCTGCAATCAGAAACCAAATTCTCACAAAGTCTAGGATGACGGCCCAACACAAACCCTGCATACTCAACATTCATTCCAAATCATATTTTCCCCAAAACACATTCCAAGTCATATTCATAAAACACACCAAGCACAAAAAAGAAATACCCAATACACCATATAACTGCTATACCATATCACTGTTATGTATCATACAACCTTCCAACCTTTCAGAGACAAAAGGCCACTCACCTCCATGGGCTTTAATCATTGTTATGTTTTTCCTCTGACATTCTTCCCGTGCGTCTCTGAGGCTTGTTGTTTTTTTTCCTCTAACATTCCTCATGTGGGTATTTGAGGCTTTGAAATCCAATTGATATTTGAGGATTAAAATCCTCAAATTCCCCTTTCAGACCCTCATCCAATATGATATCATCTAGACTGCATCATATAATAAAAGTGAATTCTAACACTTGAGGTAGGGTATAGAGAGCCAGATCACGATCTGGAGATCTGAGATCCTATGAATATAACATCATGCGGAAATATGAGCCATACTTCTCCAAAGAGAAGTTCTCGAAGCTCATAATATAAGCTCATGATAGATGTATTTTTTTATTCCTGCAAAGAGCTGATACTCTATCGTTATATTTACCAGTGGTGCATACTTGCAATAATGGGCGCCATGCAGTATACACTGACCCGAAGGGCGCAACAAAGGTTGACAACTGACTGACTGATAAAATTTTCTGAACGGAGCATCCTACAGAGTTCCAAAATAGGGGATACCAGCCTTAACATAACCTCCTTATATTTCCATTTGCTGAGGGGTTATGTAAATCACCTTCAAACAACGTCCTGTGAAAGCCAGTGACTCCGACATGAAGCTCCTATATATGTTGAAAGCCAGAGAAAAACAAAATCTCATTTCATTTATTCAGAAAACAAATGTCTATCTCTTCTTAAATTGCACTCACTCCCATCTCTCTCCAAAAATGGAATCTCCTCTCCTTTTCAAACCCGCGACATGTTGATATAACCCACTCTCTCATGGAAATAGAAGCTTGAACTCCATCTTCAAACCCACAACACCCCGAATCAGCCCGTGCCCCATTTCAATTTGGTCTGGCGAATGAAAATGACATACTCTCTCCAGACACCAAATTATTTATTAATGCTTGTTAAATTAATGAAAACGACCGACTCTTTCCAAAAATGGATGCTTCAGGCCCTATTTTCGAAACCACGACACCCGGATCAGCCCACATGCCCTATGGAGCTTGTATTGAGTCACATTAATGCTTGTTCAGTTAATGAAAATGACCCAGTCTTTCCAGAAATGGAAGCTTTGGCCCTATTTTCGAAACCACGACACTCGTATCAGCCCACGGGCCCTATGGAGCTTGTATTGAGTAACATTATAGTATAATCAACATAGTTTATTAATTCTTGTTTCAGTTAATGAAAATCATGAGTAACTATTGTCTAGATCAACATCAGAATTCGTGTTCAACGTTTAAGTCAGGGCAACAAAAATGGATGAGGACTTTTTCAAAAAAAATAAAAAAAAAATCATAATTTTAGATAATTGGCTGAAACTTTTGTTGAAGGACATAGTTTGTTAAACTATTGAAAAATATTTTGAAAAATATATTATTTATAAATCTTGTAGGAAATAAGATAATAAATTATAGAATCCACTAGTTTCCAACTACCAAATATAGTTTATTATCAATATAAAATATAGTTGTATTAGTTTATTTTTCTATTTTATATATTTGTAATTATTATAGTTATTTTTTAATATCGTGTTTTCCTATATTACATAACAACGTTTAATTTTTATTTTATTTTAAAATTTATAATATAAAATATAGTTCTATTAGTTTATTTTTCTATTTTATATATTTGTAATTATTATATTTTTTTTTAACGTCTTGTTTTCCTAAATTACATAACAAAGTTTAATTTTTTTTTTTTAAATGAATTTTAAAATTTATAATATGATAATGATGTATTAGAGTTGTATTAGTTTATTTTTCTATTTTATATATTTGTAATTGTTATAGTTGTTTTAGAGTTAAGCGAGGGTGTTCTCTATCCCCTACTTTTTTTGGCATATACATGGATAACCTAGAGGAGTGTCTAGAATCTGTGGGGTGTAAGGGCACCGAGCTTGTTGGTGTTCACATTTCTATTCTCCTCTATACTGATGATATTAGTATTCTTGCAAAAATTCATGATGACCTTGACAAGCAACTCCAGATTCTTCATAACTACTACTCCAAGATGGGTATGATAGCTATATCGACAATACTAAAGTGATGATCATTAAATCCAAAAATAAATCGCATGATAGTTTCGTGTATAATAACCGGTGCTTAGAACATGTTTCTTCTTATAATTATTTGGATATTGAATTCCCTTGTCATGTCAATTGGAATTATAGCATTGAGAAAAGGATTACTGGAGGCTGGAAAGATTATTATGAGCTTGTAAACAATTTTAAGTCAGTCGATCTTTACATTTGGAGTAAAAAGAGGTACCCCTTTGAGACGCATATAATCCATGTTCTCTTATACGGATGTGAAGTTTGGGGTTGCAGTATATCCAGAGAGTCATGGAGGAAGATTGAGATGATTCACAAGAAATTCATAATGTACAACCTTAAGATCAATGGAAATACTCCCTATCCTATCCTCTTGATCGAATCTAGTTTATCCCCCATTTTAAGCACAACTATGTTTAGATATCTGATGTATAATAATAAGCTTAACAACATGGAGCCAAAAAGGCTCACTAAAATTGCTTCTAAATGTTGTCAAAACCCTCACCTTTGCCTCAAGTTCAGGTGGCATAAGGATGCCCAGTCCTAGCTCAACCATTGGGGAATTAAGGAGGAGCTCGGGTTGGGAAACAAAGATAATATCAAAAACACTATTACCTCCAAGTTTAAGGACAAGATGTGAGAGGATTGGGAGCTGGAGGGTAAAAGGAACTTAAGATACTACAAGGAAGTGATTAAACCCACCCTTGATAATAAGAATTATATCTCTACTTTGTC
Source organism: Pinus albicaulis (assembly GCA_034641835.2). NCBI lineage: Eukaryota > Viridiplantae > Streptophyta > Pinopsida > Pinales > Pinaceae > Pinus > Pinus albicaulis. Next base: position 219,297,011 of record CM076583.1, read on the forward strand.
GAGAATAAGAAAAAAATGAACATCGCTAAGAAAAGAACTAATGCCCATGAGCTTCGGAGTGAGACTGGGAAGTCGTGTATTCCAAAGGCCCCTTGGAACAATAGAATCTGCTAGATTTTCGATTCTAAGTAGGTGGAAGATGAAAATCACTTCCTTTTAGACTGCCCTACTGTTACTCACATTCGCTCTCAATTCCCTACAATCTGCAACACTTCTAGTCTTCTTGACCTTTTAAGCCAACCCACCTATAGTGCTCTTGGAGCACTTATTTCCATTATCTTTTACCATACAAACAAGATTATGAAGAATCAAACTTAGATTCTTTCTCCTTTCTTAAGGTCCAATAGACCGCATTGGTCTTAACGGACTGTCATCATCATCATCATCAAAAAAAATTATTTGAAATTTTCGATATGAACTTTTTTGTTAATTTAGTTATCAAAAGTAAAATAAATGGAAAGTAACTTTTAACTTGTTATAAAATTAAATTTTTAATTTGGAATATATTTGATTAATATTTTAAAGATGCATGATATATTTAAATTTTGTTTCTCTAAAAAAAATTATTAAACATATTATTATATTATTTAATTCTTTAAATAGTGAATTTTTAAAAATATAACAAAAATAGTGAAATATTAACCATCAATTTTGAGGCCAAGTGAATAGATGTACACTAAGGAAAATTTCATCCTCAAATTTGCTTTTGCCTTTCCCAAATTTTCATTATGGACACTCCTGCATATTCACTCCACACCAAATCTTTCGAGCACACATGAGAAGATGAGAATATGTCGATGCAATTGGTGAAGAGCCTCAAGGCAACAATGGGGAAAACTTCTGGTATAATTTGTTCTGGTCTAGCTCAGCTCTTGTACTGACTCGTGGCTTCCTTATAATGGCATAATTAAGAAAACTAGGGATCTGGATATGTCTGAAAGATTTGATGGAGTAACCTAGGGTAATGCTCGAGAAATATTGGCTATTCCAACACCACACCTTAAATACATTGCCCAATTTAAGTCAAACTAAGATTTGGAGTGGGATCTATGGAAACAAGAGTCTTTTTTTTGAAAGAGTCCAGATATCTTATGTTTTGTATTTCACAGTGAATTACTTTTTCTAAAGTATTTTCTTAAGGTTGAAAAAATGTGATGTGTTATGTATTCAATATAGTTGATGGTCAGTAAAGTTTCTTGTAAATATCATCTATGGCAAGTAAATGCAAAGATTGAAAGATGATGCTTGTATGGAATCTCAACATCTCATGAATTACAATGCAACATGTAAATATGGTTAGAACAAATTATAACGATTTTATAACAAATTATAGTGATTTTATAACAAATTATTCATATTGAACCTAAATTTCTACATTTATTAGTTAAGAAATTTAACATCCTAAACGAGAGTTCACTTTTATATAATTTGATTTTAATGTCACAATTTTATTTTAATGAATTTAGTAAACTACTAATCTCATAAAGCCCAAAGATCTAACTGTTAATTTTTTAAATCATGATATTTCAAAGGAATTTTCATAAGCAACATTTTCTAATAAGAAACTTTCTTCCTTCAAAATTACATGAGAAGACAAGAATATGAGAATAACATAAAAAAATTCATGAGAAAAACATATTGAAATTTGAATTTAAGAAAACCATTTGTATTATATTAGAATCAATTTTGAAAATTTGAGTAGCTGATTTAAATTGAAAGTAAATTTAAAGATATTAATCTATAAGTTAGATTATAAGACACTATTATATTAATTATTTATAAAAATGAATAAATATTTACTATTTATAAATTATGAATATATAGAAATTTAAATTTAAATTATATATAAATTAATTTAAATTTAAAAATTATTAAAATAAAAATATTTTTAGAAGTGTAAATTATTCAAATAAACTATGTCAAATGCTTTTTGGGTTAGAGGTTTATTTGCTGGATAGATTTATTAACAAATAGATATATCATTTAAAATTAGGGTAATTTTCTAGATAGATTTATTAACAGATAGATATACCATTTAAAATTAAGGTTAAGCTTTCAGGAAATTGGAGGAGACCTAAAAGTTGTCTCCATATTAACTGAGATAAGGAGAGAAATTCAAAAAATTCAAGAAACCCACCTTAGGTAGCACTATAACAATGTTAATTTGGGGACATAAAAACAAATCAACAATTTCAAAGCATGAATCAAGTGGATATGCATGGTTCTAGTGTTAACGACTGAGGTTCTAGTGTTAAGCACCAGAAAGAGATTGAGTCTTCGGATGATTGAGTTATGCTCTTTTTTGTTTTTTGGCCATGAATATTTCGAGTAGCGTTTACTTTTTAAAGTTATTGTATGTAAGAGACACGAAAATAGACATATATGACAGTATATGGTTTAAACGTTTTCAGTATTGGTTGGCCTGTAACTCTTTAATGTGACCAATTTGAGTATTTGTTGGTCTATAACTCTTTAATTTATTAACAGATAGATATACCATTTAAAATTAAGGTTAAGCTTTCAGGAAATTGGAGGAGACCTAAAAATTGTCTCCATATTAACTGAGATAAGGAGAGAAATTCAAAAAATTCAAGAAACCCACCTTAGGTAGCACTATAACAATGTTAATTTGGGGACATAAAAACAAATCAACAATTTCAAAGCATGAATCAAGTGGATATGCATGGTTCTAGTGTTAACGACTGAGGTTCTAGTGTTAAGCACCAAAAAGAGATTGAGTCTTCGGATGATTGAGTTATGCTCTTTTTTGTTTTTTGGCCATGAATATTTCGAGTAGCATTTACTTTTTAAAGTTGTTGTATGTAAGAGACATGAAAATAGACATATATGACAGTATATGGTTTAAACGTTTTCAGTTGGCCTGTAACTCTTTAATGTGACCAATTTAAGTATTTGTTGGTCTATAACTCTTTAAGGCGGCCAACAACCTTGATTTCCTGCTCTAGTTTTATTATCTGCTCTTCTCTTTTTGATAAATAGAAAATAAGAAAAATCTACTAAACTTACAAAACAAAAATTAGAGTCCATATTAAATATTGATATACCAAAATCTTACTTATTTTAATCAATCAACAAATACAAAATACAAAATACAAAATAAAAATAAAAAATTTAAAAATAAAAAGTACTACCCTCGTACCAATACATAAATTAAAAAGAAAATAAAAAATACTACACTCGTAAAAATGTCGATGGATTTAGATCCAATAACTCCGCAATTCTGCCGCCCCTTTGAAACACGTCACCTCTAGTTCTCGATTATTACACAATAAAACAGCGCCACACGCAGCCTAAGATCAGCCTAAGATTTCGGTAACGCAACCGAGAAATATTGAACGCAACCAACAAAAAAAATTGATTGAGAAAAATTATGGGCAATCTTTCAACTCAACGTGTACTATTTCAAATGAATGGAGGATGGACGCTCGTGTCTCTCAACGGTTATCTATTTCTCTCACTCGCCTATCTCACTCATCTATAAAAAGATGGTTATATCCAATTCCAATAAATATTTCAATTTTTGAATTCGTATATCCAATTCCAATAAGGATTTAAATTTTTCTCACAATTAATTTGTTTTAATATTTTTCGTGTACAGTTAAATCGACACGGTTAAGAACTTGGGATGGCAAAATTTGCCCATTTTCGAATGAGTATAATGAAAGGTATATAATGTTAACACTATTTTCAAGAAAACTAATGCTTGTTTATTTCTTTAAATAAATAAAATGATATTATATTTAAAATGTTTGAGTTCCCTTATGTTTGATTGGATCGACCAGATTTTATAATAAAAATATTTTTTATTTAAAATTGTATTTAATGAATAAAACCATATCATATTACAAAAATTTTAATTCTCTTATGTTTGGATGGACGAGATTTTATGATAAAAATATTTTTTTATTTAAAATTGCATATGGAACGCTATTTTTGTAATTATTTTAAATACAATTTAAATTTATTTCATATATTTTTTTTATAGTGATGAATGATATTAAGTCTTTTTCTTAATTAAGAAAAATTATAATTTTTAATTCATATAATTAGGTTAATTGATATAGTATAATTTATTTTAGTTTTTAAATGAAATGGTAATTTGTAAATTGATTATTTATAAATGTAATAAAAGTGTAGCTTGAAAGTTTAACTATCCATTTTTATCTATAGATTGAATATACTCCTAAGAATGATATTTTATTCTCAAATTGCCTTCGTGCCTTCTCCAAATTTTCATTTTATCGTCTTTACATATTCACGAGAATATGCACAGGATAACAATTAGAGAAGAAGCCCAAGACATTGTGGTAGATTTTACTTCTTCTATCTGGGGGCTTCCCTTGGATGGCATAAATGGAAATATTAATGATTGAAAAGTTTAATGGAATTACATTGGGTAGGGTTGAGAATTTAGAGCTATTCCAACATCACTTCTAAAATGCATTGCCTTGTTTAGGTAGCACTTGAGATTCTAACTGGAATCTGTGGGTATAAAGCATTCAAAATAATATTGTATTTTTTTTTCTAATTGAATTAGTTTTTCTCAGATGTTTGTTTAGGGCGGAGAAAATATGATGTGGTGTGTACCCAACATTGAAGATGGAGAGTAAATGTGAATTGCACTTGTTTTAGTTTCTTGTAAATATCACCCATAGTACTTAAATGTATATATTGTCAACTATGATGCTTGTAGAGCATCCAATACTGTTTAATATGTAAGATATGTCTCATGGAAATTCACTAATTATTATTCATTTTGAATGTAAATTCCTAAGTTCATTTAACATGGTGGCGGTGAGTTAATTTTTATATATTTTGATTTGAATGTTGCAAATCTATTTTTCAAATGAATTCAGTAAACAATCATTCTCATAAAGGTTAAGAACTAATTGTTAATCATTGAAATTGTTGGCCTGTGAATGCACACAAAGTGGAGAAGGAGAAAGGAATGGAAATCCTAACTATCAAAGAGCTTCAAATGAATCTATCTGCCTTTTAATTCAGTTGAAAGAGGAAAGTGTCACTGATTAGCCATCACCCAAAGAAAGTGTGATGGTGAGCAAAATCCATACTTCCCTCATTCATCCATCTACCCACTTGCTACCGTTCATTTGTCCCAATTCTGAACTCCAATGCTCTAAATACCATTTATCCCTTTTCTTTTATTTTTTATGTTTCCCTAAGCCATTCCATTTTCATTTCACGGCTGCACTCTCAAATTTCTTTTTGCATTGGCCAAATCCCAAAATAATTTAATTTTCGTCTCCTACAAACCTTCCGAAACACGACAATGAAGTGGGAACCATTCACCCGCTACACTTCGTTTCATTTCAATTCCCTTAAAAAATCATTAAACCTTACCTTTCGGCCTTTCCACTTCATATTTCTTCCTTACTTTTTTCATTGTCATATCATTTTTTTCACTTACCGTCTGCCTTCCTAATTCCCAGGTTGTGATTAAAGTGGGGCCATTTCTCCTTGACACATCACCCTTTCATCCACGATCCATCACACATCACTAAATATAAATTTTGCAGATCGACGATTATAAATTTTCGCGCTCCGCACAGTTTTTAACTCACCTTTTAAGCACCTACCAAGGATTATGTTTAAATTGTGATACAGGGCTCCACCTCCATATTCCACGTCACCATCCCCACTCCCACACTTCGCACTTCGCAGGTTTTAATTTAACATCTACCTTCTCCCACATAAAACTCGCGACCTGCGATTTGTGGGCACGGTCCCACCACCGTCTCTGCCACATCACCTTCCCCACACTTCGCCCATCGCACTCTTTACCATTTACCTTTCGTTGTGTGCACATAAACTTTGCGATCTGCGATTTGCAGGCGCGGGTACCACTGCCTTACCATGTCATCAATAGCCCTCTTGTGGTCTGTCTTTTGCCCATTTCACTGATAAAAATTCCCGCTAGATTCATTTCCACCTCCGAAATCCAGTTCTGGTTTGCAATTTAAATCATAACATGGGATTTTGGATGGTACTTGCAGTATGGTTTACTCAATTTGCACAGGATAACCTCCGCTAAAGAGTTCATCACGCACAAAATAACTGGCTATTCCACAATGAGAAGTGGAAATCATGAGAATTAGAGTGTGGAGGTTTTCAAACAGCAGGAGGAATCGTATGATGAAGGATGGACTACTCACATGTTCTCAGCCACTTCTCACCATTCCTTTGAAGATTCTGGAATTTGGCCTCCCTGGCAAACTATTTTATCTCTTTTTACTAATTATATAGTGATGTTTTTCTGGTAAACTCATGATTTTACCCAATTCTGTATTTTTCTGTTGCAGGAGTGATTTCTTGATGCATGCTCTACTAGTTTGTTAGGATATTTTCGTTTCACCTATGTGGGTCGATCATGACAGAATATTTGACCATGAACTCTCAAGGAGAACTGTATATGTAGTGAGTTCTAAGATGAAAGCAAGGTTCTTGAATTTTGAATAAATCTATTGAGTTTTGTATGAATGTGTTCCCTGTGCTCTGAGACACATATCTGGGAGAGCTATTTAAACTTAATATGATACACAACTGTTATTTGGATTCTAGATGGAGCAATGAGTAGTATCTATATGTTTCCTTCTGTTATTAGTATTCTCCTTTTTATGTGTAATCATCATTCATGCTATGTTACTTTGATGGTTCGTGTAATGTAGATGTTAGTAATATCCAATGTTATTCATGAATTTGTGTATGTATAATGATCAGGTGTTAATGCTCATGTATTAACCTTGTTGCACTCCCTTAATTCGTGCTCCACAAACCTCTGTTTTTGTCCCTATCTCATTCATATCCCTTTCCTCTAAGTTCACAGGGGATAGATTCTTAATCATCTTAATCATGTCTCTTGTGGGTTCCTTCTCCATTCTTTCTCAATGCCTTTTGCATATTTTTAAAGTTTCTACTCAATGTTTTATACTTGGCCCATTTAAAAGCCATCTAGCCTCACAACCTCCCGAGCCCTCTCACAGTTTGGGGAATTTAGATGACTTAGAATCAAATGGTATTCTCCTTCCTTGAACCACCAAAACCATTATTCTCTTGACCCATATTATGTCAGAGGCATTTATGCAATTTTCCACACTTAACCTTCAATTTTAAGATGTCCTGGGCACTGGTATTTTTCAACTTAAGGCTGTCTCTAGGAGCTAGAACATATTTTTGGCATCGTTGCCACGGAAATGAATGAATATATATTTTCCCTGGGATACGACATTATATTCACCCTTCAATTAGGTGAGCACGAAGGGTTGAGAGTTGCACATTCCTCACCTTGGCGACTCCACTGCAAAATAGTCCTAATTAGAAGTAATCCTGGCTTTCATTAGGCCTCACACGAGATTCAGATCCACCATCTACCTCCACCTCTAAATCGTATGGACGTGCCAAGTTTTCTTTTGAACAAGTATGCCCTCTTGGCCCTCCCTTAGCCTCTAAATGATATGCCGCAAGACTATCTAGAGCAGTTTCCTTAATTCACTGGGGAAGATAGTAATTCTACGCATAAACGTATTCAAAAATTCTATGCTTTTACTGAGAATGTAAATGTAGAGCACTCAGATGTTTTATAAGGCTTTTCGTCCAATCCTTGGAGGGAGAGGCCTGAAATTGGTTCAAGTCTCTAGCCAACAACACAGTCCACACTTGGGAAGAAATGGAAAATTTCTTCACAATGAAATGGGGAGAAAAGAGGGACCATGGATATGTCCTCACAGAGTTCAATGCTATCAAGAAGAGACACAATGAGGATCTAACTGAATTTATAAAGAGGTTCAATAAGCTCTATAACAAACTCCCTGCTGAAATAAAGCCTTCCCAAGTAGCTGCTAAGGTGGTTTTTGCAGGAGATTTTGAGCCTGATTTTAGGTTCACCTTAAGAGAAAGAATATACACATCTCTGCATCAGATGTAGACTGATGCATTCGAGGTAGAAGAAAAATTTTCTTCTACTGGTAAATTCAAAGGGAATACAAAACATGAAGCTAGAAGAAAGAAGGGGGAGGAGGCTTCTACCTTAAATCAGGAGAGAGAATTGCAGGAGTATATACTTGAAGAAATGAATAAGTTGATCAAGAACCTCTCAAATAAGCTGGTTAAGCTTGAATCAGAGGCCCAAAATCCCCCTCCTCATTCCAACAAAAATGATTCCTAACCGGGGGTTAAATCCACAATATCGGAGGACCCCTCTACAGCTATTACAACAGGCCGAGGAAGTCACAAACAACCAAGAAGATCAATTCATCACCTACTCTGATGATGACCAGGGCGAACCCATCCTGAAAGGGGAACAAGAAGAAGAAGAATTCCCTCCATAGGATCAGGAGATTGACAGTTACTCTACAGAGTTCGTGGTTATCATGTAGGCTCAACTCCATAAGAATTATTACCTCAGGTCCTCCAAAAACAGAACTCTAGGGAAAGAACAAAATGAAGAGTCGATATCAAGACAGCAAACCCCTCCTAATCTCGCTAGTAAGGGGAGAAGTTGTTAGAACCATCAGCCCCTCACGAGGCCACTGCATCCACTTCCACAAAGCAAGGAACTAATCCTCCCAAGGATAAGAAGCCCACATTTGTACCCTTGAAACCACCCAACCCTCTTAAAGAGTAGTTTGAATAAGCCATTATAAAGAAATGGCCCACACCCTTCAATCTCCAAGAAGAACAACCCATGGTGGTTTTTGGACCGAATGTACAAAACCAATTTCTAGCATGTGTGGAAGAGGAGGGAGATAAGCTTAGCCTGCCTAAAGAAGGGGAAGAGTTGAAGTGTTTCCTACAGGACAACAATAAAAATCAACAGTAGACTAGTGATTCAAAAATAGAGGCAGCAGAGCTTAATTTTCTAGATACACAAGAGGACCTTTAGCCAGTATTGTTGTATTCAGAGATTGAACACCAATCAAGTGTGTCCAGTGAAGGCAAAGAAAGCTTTCCAAAAGAAGACCAATCAGGTTTGTTGATTGAAGGTCACTCAAATATACTTTTTGAGTGTGCATACCTTCATAAAATTTCTTCGTCATTAAGTTATTCATGGGATGTTGAGGAAACAAAATATGTTGTTATTAATTGAGATCATTTTTCCGAGATGATCGAGAGTTTGCAGCTCCCCTACAAGGCTCTGTATGATAAAGGGAATGATGAAGAGCACACAAAGCAGTTAATTATAATGGAAAAGGAGAGGAAACAAGAGTCATCCTTGTTGCCTGAAGACAATCAGTGACAACACACAAAAAAAGTAGCATTTTGGAATGAGGTTTGCTTTCCTGTTACAAATCCTTCAAAAAAACTCATGTTCTATGTTTACCATGATCCTTTGGGTAGTATATTGCAGCCATCAGGGAAGGAAAAATTTCCAGGTTTGTTAATGGAGCTATGAAATTCAGTGGAAGAGATAATTTTCCATGTTTTAAACCCATTTCTCTACCTACAAGAATGGAATGCCAATTTCAGTTAAGCACTTATTTGCTTGATTAGTTACATTGGAAGTCTGATTATTATTTGATGGGATAATTTTTTATCATACTAGGTGTAGGTAGGAGTGCCAATAAGCTCAATACTATGAGCATCTTTCTAGTTTTAGCATAGTTTAAATTTTAGCATTCAATATTTTTAGGGTGTGGCAGTGATTTCTGTTTTGGCAGGTGGTTGTACACAACTCAGTTGTAGTTTCGATCTAGGCTTACAGTATGCATTATCTACTCCATGAGCCCAATAAAGCACATACATTCAGGTCTGCGGGTTCTCAATGCATTGAGAACAACACGCTGTCCCCAAATGGAGCCAATGTTGGCATGTGACCACACACAGTGGAGAAGGAGAAAGGAAGGGAAATCCTAACTGTCAAAGAGCTTCAATTAACTTAGCTTCCCTTTAATTCAATTGAAAGAGGAAAGTGTCGTTGATTAGCCATCACCCAAAAGAAGTGTGATGGTGAGAGAAATCCATATTGATCTCATTCATTCCATCTATCCCCTTCCTACCCTTCATTTGTCCTAATTTTGAACTCCAACTCTCTAAATACCATTTATCCCTTTTCTTTTCTTTTTTATTTTTCCCTAAGTCATTCCCTTTTTATTTCATGACTGCACATTCAAATTTCTTTTCGCATCGACCAAATCCAAAAATCTTTTAATTTCCATCTCCTACAAACCTTCTGAAATTCGATATGCAATGAAGTGGGACCCATTCACCCGCCACACTTCCTTTCATTTCATTTCCATTAAAAATCATTAAACTTTACATTTCTGCCTTTTCGCTTCATATTTCTACCTTAGCTTTTTCATTACCATATCATTGTTTTCACTTACCGTTCACCTTCCCGATTGCCTAATTGCGATTAACGTGCGGCCATTTCTCCCTAATACATCACCCTTTCACCCACCATCCATCGTACATCGTAAATATAAACATTGCATATCGGTGATATAACTTTTCACGCTTCACACAGTTTTTAACTCACCTTTTAAGTGCTTGCAAAGAGTTCTTTTTAAATTGTGATGTGAGGCTCCACCTCCATATGCCATGTCACCTTCCCTCCTCTTGCACTTCGCACTTCACAGGTTTTAACATTTAACCTTTTCTTGCTCCCACATAAACCTTGCGACTTGCGATCTGTAGGTGCAGTCCCACCACCATCTCTACCACATCACCTTCCCCACACTTCGTGCATTGCACTATTGACCAGTTACCTTTCGCTACGCGCACATAAACTTTGTGATATGCGATTTGCAGGGGAGGGTCCCACCGCCTCACCACATCATTAATAATTCTCCTCTGCCTTGTCTTTCACCCATTTCAAGGATAAAAAGTCCCACTAAATTCATTTCCACTTCCACCATTCATGCCCCTTCCAAAATCTGGTTCCGGTTCACAATTTAAAACACAACATGGGATTTTGGGTGGAACTTAGAGTATGGTTTATTGAGTTTGCACAAGATAACCTTCGCTAAGGAGTTCAACACCCATAACACAACTGGCTATTCCACAATGGGAAGTGGAAATCATGAGAATTAGAGAGTGGAGGTTTACAAACGGAAAGAGGAATCATATGATGAATGTCTGATCGCTCACCTGTTCTCAACCAATTTTCACGACTCCTTTGAAGATTCTATAATTTGGCCTACCTGGCCAACTGGTTTGTCTCTTTTTACTCATTAGATAGTGATGTTTTTATGGTAAAATCCCGATTTTCCGAATTTTGTTTTGATTTTTCTTTTTCAAGAGTGATTGCTTGATGCACACTTTCATTGTTTGATAGAATATTTTGGTTTCACCTATGTGGGTTGATTAGGACAGAATATTCGATCGTGAACCCTCAAGGACAACGCTATATGTAGGGAGTTCTTAGATGAAAGCAAGGTTCTAGAATTTTGAAGAAATCTGCTGTAGTTTTGTATGATTGTGCTCCCTGTACTCTAAGACACATATTTGGTAGAGTTGTTTAAATTTAATATGATACAGAGCAGCTATTTGGATTCCAGATGGAGCAATGAGTAGTATGTATATGTTTCCTTTTTTTATCATCTATCTCCTTTTTATGTGTAATCATCTTTTATGCTATGCTTCTTTCATGGTTCGTGTAATGTAGCTGCATGTAGTCTGCAATCTTATTCATGAATTCGTTTCTGTGTAATGCTTAGGTTTTAATGCTCATGTATTAACCTTTCTGCACTCCCTTAATTCACGCTCCATGAATCTCTATTGTTATCTGTATCTCATTCATATCTGTTTCCTCTGAGTTCACAGGGGATGGATTCTTAATCCTCTTAAGCCTATCTCTTGTGGGCTCCTTATCCATTCCTTCTCAACAACTCTGCATATTTTTAAAGTTTCTGCTCATTGTTTTATACTTGGCCCGTTTAAAATTCAACTAGCCTCCCAGCCTCTGAAGCCCTCTCACAGTTTTGGGAATTCACATGAATCGGGCTTAAATAGTCTTCTCCTTTCTTGAAATTCCAAAGCCATTATTCTCTTGACCCATATTCTGTCAGAGGAATTTATGCAATTGTCCACACATAAAATCTAATTTTAAGATGTCATATGCATTGGTATTTTGCAACTCAAGGCCGTCTCTATGAGCTACAACAAAAATCATGACACTTTAACTAAATTTCCATAGGAAGCAACATTTCTTGAGAAATTGTTAACTTCTAAATAACATGAGAGTAAACTCTTATGAGAGGGTGAAGACAATGTGTAAGTATGTATGTTCGTCTTAAAATAAAAATAAAATATTCTCTAAATAGAAAAGAAATGTTTGTTATATGTTATACATATTTAATTCGTTGTCCATGTGAAAAATAAAAATAAAAATTATACGTTTGTTTGCAAATGAAGAAACCATTATTATTCTAGTCTCATGTTAGAGTGGTTAAAATGGATCTTATAATTTGATTTAAATATTTCAAATTTAATTTTCAAATGAGTTTTTAAAAATAATAATTTTCATATAGCCAAGAGCTAATAGTTAATTGTTGAAATATTTAAACCAATTTTCCGTAACCAACATATTTAATGAATCATTCTATTTCAGGCTTTTACTTGAGCTTCCATAGGCAAATGAAAGGTATTACCAAGCTTACAAAAAAAATATGAGTTTCCATAGACAACATTTTTAATGAGAATTTTTTTTCTTTCAAAATCACATGATAAAACACTCTTATGAGAAGAACATAAAGAAACTAGAGTTCACATAAACAATTTGCATTCTATCATATTCAATTTCAAAATTTTGGCTTATTAGTTTGAATTGACTATAAATTTTAAAAGATTAAATTATAAATGATCTTATAAAAATATTATTATATTGAGTCGTATTAAAAAGATAAATTATTAGATTGATTCTTATTAAAAAGATAAACTATTATATTGATTATTATCTAAAACATTATTTTCTTGGAACTACAGTTGGTAGTTCGAAACGCGTCTGTCCTAAATTTCTCATGTGATTTGCCGGAAGATTTATAATCTAATATGTTATGGATCACAGAAGCTTGCACTCTCAATTATTTTCTTAATTATTATTAAATTTAACAATTATAAATATATATAAAAATTCTAAATTTAATTTATATATTAATTTATTTATTTTAATTTTAAATTTAACTATTATTAAAAGAAACCTATCTTTGGAAGTCAATTATTTGTTATTATTCGAAATATTTTTTATTATAAATGTATCTAATTTATTAAAAATATATATATCATTTAATTTACATGGACAAAAGTTCAAAAATTATGGAAAAAATATATCATAAAATATTTTCAAGATTTATACAAAAATCTCTGTTTTTTTAGTTTAATATGAAAAACACAAATTATTCCCATAATAAGTGAAGGATAAAAATGTTCATGGTTTTATATCGAATAACAGCCCAATCCTTGGGCACCTTGGAAACATGTGGCCTATCAATTATTACACAAAAGAACATGGGGCACCTCAAATTAGACTCGACGTTACCAAACCCACGCATATATATATATATATATATGATTTTAAAATGGAATTAATGGTAGATGAACCATCTTTCATGTCCACGGTCAACTGAACGGTTACTATTTCAATTGAAGAGAGGATGGACGCTACTTCAACTAAACGGTTACCTATATATCCAATTCCAATACGGATTTCAAATTTTATTTTTTCACAAGCATTGTTATTTTTTGTATTCCATGTATAACCATTAAATTTGTTGTTAACCGTTAAAAAATAATGCATTTTGGTTGGATATCCATTGCAAGTACTTTCAAGGACAATGATAGTGTATCTACACAATGATAAAATTTCTCCACTTTCCGATTAGTATAATGAGAGTAAGATCATATTAACAAAATTAAAACTAAGCACAGCAGAATCACCATAGAAACGTGAGACAAGGCTCACTCAACTCAATGAATTTCATTGCTCAATTACATCACACTTATATAAGAAACTGCACTCACCTAATCTTCCTGAAGAAGAGGAAACAAACATGAATATGTGCAACCAATTCCTAAATAAACACTCTTGTTCAACCACTCAAAACTAATTCTATTTCTGCATTATTCTCACATCCTCCCTTAATGGAGAAATGGATTTTATACAATACTTAACTGACTTCTAAAAACTTCAAATTTGATTTTACCAAGGGGCTTAGTAAATATATCAGCCACATTATCCTTGGTATTACAAAATATCAATTCATTTCATTCGACTCAATTTTCTCACGTACAAAGTGGTACTGTAACTCAACGTGTTTTGTTCTAGCATGGTAAATTGGATTATGTGCTAATTTGATAGCACTCTGATTATCACAATTGATACATGTTGAACCACTTTGCGCCTCTTCAAGATCTACAAGAATTCTCCGCAACCAAATAGCTTCACAGGTGGCATTGGTCAAAGCTTTGTACTCTGATTCTGTTGATGATAAAGAAACAGTTGGTTGTTTCTTACTACTCCAAGATACGACCCCTGATCCAATATGAAATGCATAGCCAGAGGTAGATCGTCTGTCATCTGGATTTCCTGCCCAATCTGAATCAGTAAAACCTGTCAGTGCAACATCAGATTCATCAGTATACATAATACCTAAATTCACTGTTCCCTTTAAGTATCGGAGAACTTTCTTTGCAGCATTACAGTGATTTCCTGAAGGCTTAGCCATGAATTGACTAAGGATACTGACTGAGTATGCAATGTCTGGTCTGGTAGTGGTGAGATAGTTCAAACTTCCCACCAACTGACGATACAATGTACCATCTGCCTCTTTAGTTCCATCTTCTTTGTACAACTTTGCATTCTGTTCTAAGGGAGTTGACATAACTTTGCAATCACTCATATTGAACTTTTTAAGAATTTACTTTGTATATTTGCTTTGAGTGATCAAAGTTTTACCTGGCTCTCTCCATATCTCAATTCCTAAACAGTAATGCAATTCACCCAAATCTTTCATTTCAAATTCCTGTGACAACTGAACTTTAATTTCTTCAATTAACTTGTGAGCACTCCCTGTGATAATGAGATCATCCACATACAAAGATATTAAAGCAACATTTCCTTTTCCATCTTTCTTAACATACAAGTTAGGATCATTTTTGCTTTTCACAAATCCATTCTGAAGAAAGAAAGTATCAATCTTTACATACCATGATCTCGGCGCCTGTTTCAAACCATATAATGCCTTTCTTAACCTGCAGACTAGATGCTCCTGTCCCTGTTTGACAAACCCTTCAGGTTGAACCAAATAAACTTCTTCCTTTAAATCACCATTTAGAAAAGCAGATTTGACATCCAATTGATGTATATTCCAATTATTTTTTGTGGCTAAGGCAATCAGTAATCTAATTGTATTCAACTTAGCTACTGGTGCAAAAGTGTCTTCATAATCAATTCCCTCCTTTTGAGCATATCCTTTTGCTACTAATCTTTCCTTAAATTTATCAATTGTACCATCTGCTTTAAATTTCGATTTGTACAACCATTTGCTTCGAATTGGAACTTTATTTTCAGGAAGTTCCACTAATTCCCATGTTTGATTTTTCATAAGAGAAGCATACTCATCATTCATAGCATTAATCCATTGTTCATGTTGTTTAGCTTGCTCATAGTCAATTGGTTCTTCAACATTCATTATATTATACATTAAGGCATAATCTCTATACCTTGCAGGAAGCTGAGTTTGTCTGGTTGACCTTCTTGGTGCTTCAATGCCTGTGGGTGTTCCATCCATGATTCTTCGGCTTTGAGGTGAATCACCCTCTTTTGATGACTCACTGTTGCTGGATGTGCTCATACTGCTCTCATCCTGATCCTGTACCTGTACCTGTACCTGTTCCTGTTCCTGCTTAATCAAATTATCAAGTTTGACATGTGCATCATTAGATATATGCCATGCATCATTCTTTGTATTACTTTTATCAGCATGCTCATGAAACAGCACATCACGACTTGCAAATAGTTTATGGGAACTTGGATCAAACAATTTATAGGCTTTCTGATCCACACAATATCCAATAAAAACACACTTGATTGACTTGGCATCAAGTTTTCTTCTGTTAGCCTTAGGAATATGAGCAAAAGCAGTACATCCAAAGTCTCTGAAATGACTCACATTAGGTTTATAACCATGAAGAACCTCAAAAGGAGTTTGAAAAACTAATTGCTTAGTGGGACATCGATTCTTCAGATAAACAGCAGTGTTAATGGCTTCTGCCCAGAAACCATTAGAGATGTTCTTACCTTGCAGCATACTACGAGCAGATTCCACCAAGGTTCTATTCCATCGCTCAACAACACCATTTTGCTGAGGGGTATGTGGCACTGTGAACTGTTGTTGAATTCCATTAGATTTACAATAGGTGTTAAATGCTTTTGACTTATATTCACCCCCTTGATCAGATCTGAGTATTTTAATGCACTTTCCTGTTTGTTTTTCAACCATAGTTCGAAACTCTTTAAAATACTCAAATATATCACTCTTCCTTTGAATGAAATAGACCCAGGTATACCTAGATCTATCATCAATAAAAATAACAAAGTATGAAGCACCACCAAGGGACCTAGTTTGCATAGGTCCACATACATCAGTGTGAATTAATTCAAGTATATCATACCATCGTTTCTCGGTATGAACAGGAAACTCTTCTCTATGCTGCTTACCAAGTGCACAAGCTTCACATGGTAAATGTTCACACTTCATAACAGGAAGACCTTCAACCATTGATTTCCTTTGCAACAACGATAAATCATTGTAATTTAGGTGCCCATACCTGTGATGCCATAATTCTGCTGTCGATGTCTCTTTGGATGTCAATGCAACATGGCGCTTCACTATCACATCCAATTTGTATAATCCTCCAACTCTGGTACCTGTAGAAACAACCCTGTAGTGGTCCTGAACATCTTTCACAATACACCCCAATTTATGAGATTCAACTTTTAAATGATTATCAGTGATAGTGGAAACAGATATCAAATTCTTTTTGAGAGCAGGTACATACATCACATTATGAATTTGTCGCATATGTCCATTAGGTAAGTACACATTTATTATGCCATAGCCTTGAACTTTAAGTGACCTGTCATCTCCTAGGTAAATGTGTGTGCCATCAGATTTCTCATAATATTTATCATACCATTATTTATTACAAGTCATGTGCGATGATGCACCAGAATCTATGAACCAAGCATTCTCATCATCAGTTTCAACAGACAATGCAGCATCAGAAAGAAACAACTTAAGATTTTTAAATCCATCAGTCACTGAGGTGTCTCTGTTTATGTAATTTCCATTATGCCTTCTATGTCTTGGATTTGATTCATTATTATTTCTCCTATAGCAATCTTTAGCCAGATGTCCAGGTTTTCCACAATAATCACATTCAATGTTCCTCTTAACATAAGAATCAGGAGGTGCCATACCTTTCTGTTTTGCTTGAAACCGACCTCTGTTCCTGTCCCATGGTCTCCCTCGGAATGGTCTTTTACCTCTTGCAGTCAAAGCCAAATCAGAACCATTTGACTCCAGTTCAAAATTTTTCATGCGCTCTTCTTCTTGAAGAAGAATTCCAGCCAATTCTTCAAATGTAGGAGGTGTCGGTCTAGCTGAGAGAGCTGAAATAAAGACTTTATAGTCTGGGACTAACCCCTTCAAAGCAACAGTTACCAAGTCGGTACTAGACACTTTTTCACCAATATCACCAAGCTTATCACTCAAGTCTTTAATTCGGGAAACAAAGTTGCTAATGCTTTCATTGGCTTCCATTTTGATAGATAGCAGCTTTGTTTTTAAAAATAAAATACGGTTTTCATTAGTAGTTTCATACAAACCTTTGAGAGTGTCCCATGTCGCCTTGGAAGTTTCACAGTCCCGAATGTGAGGAATAATATTTTCCTTCACTGACATGCGTAGCAGCACCTTTGCTTTCATTTCACGCTTATCCCAATCTTGAGTGGCAGCAGGAGGTTGAGGCTTGGGCTCATCACCTTTGACAATCGTCCAGAGATTGTATGCCTCCAGTACTGTGATCAGCTTGAATTTCCAATTTACATAATTTTCTCCATCAAGTTTTGTAGATTCATTTAAGTATGAATCGGCAAGGGGATTAGCCATTTCAACAACAATGACCAAATTCAAAGATCTAAGTTGCAAGCTTAACTTCAATCAAAGTTTTCCACCTTAACTTCAATGAAAGTTACGTAATCAAAGTTTTCACCGTAACTTCAATGTAACTTACGTAACCAAAGTTTTCACCTTATCAAAGTTATGTCCTCTTATACCATATGACTTTCACCTTTGTAAAAAAAAATGATCACGTTTTCATAACAACGAATTTCACGTTATATCATATGGCTCATGCTCAAATTAAAAAAAAACTTTGACTTATCTATGTTCAAACTTTGGTGACCACTCATGAAACTTCGGTGACCACTCAGGAAATCCAACGCACAACAAATAAAAAAAATGCCTTTAATAATTTGCTATGCTCCAACGCACAACAGAAAAAAAAAACGCCTTTAAGAATTTGCTACGCTCCAACGCACAACAAAAAACGCCTTTAATAATTTGCTGGCATAGGAAACCGTTTCAAAAAAAAACGCAGTGCCTTTTTTCAAAGTTCGGCTTCAGATTAAAACAAAACGTGATTTGCAGTCAACGGTCGGCTTCAGATTAAACAAAATCTGTTTGAGAGGGCGTACACTCAAAAAAATGAACCTTATTCTGACTGTGGCTCAGCAAATTAAAAAAAAATGTGATCACAGCAACCAGGAATAAAACCAGCAATGAAACCAGACGTTTCTGTCAATCGAATGGGATGTTGGCTCTTCCGTTGCGCAAGAGGGGACGGCTCTTCTGCGTATGCTTCACGCGCTCCACGAACAGAGTGATAGCAGCAATCGTTTGCAACCTTTGCAAACACCACGAACTTTTGATCAGCAGCGTATGCTCAAATTCCCACGTAAGCTGCACCTACAGCATATCAATTACGCACCTACAGCAACGCTGGTTTGAAAACGCTCTTGGTCTGCTTTTTTCTTGGACGTAGGTTGGGCACACGAATAACAAAATAGATGAAAACTTCACTCTGCACACACTCTAATGGCAGTTTCATTCACTGCCCGCGAAGAGGAGAGAGGCGCAGACAGCATAAATTGCGCTCTGATACCAAATTAAAACTAAGCACAGCAGAATCACCATAGAAACGTGAGACAATGCTCACTCAACTCAATGAATTTCATTGCTCAATTACATCACACTTATATAAGAAACTACACTCACCTAATCTTCCTGAAGAAGAGGAAACAAACCTGAATATGTGCAACCAATTCCTAAATAAACACTCTTGTTCAACCACTCAAAACTAATTCTATTTCTGCATTATTCTCACAGGGTTATTGCTTTTAATAAATACAATCATCATGTATAGGGAAGGTTTTATAATTAAAAAAAAATATTTGAAATTATACATGGAAAGTTACTTTAAAATTTTATTTGAAATTGTAAATTAAAAACTAGTTTTACCTGAGCTGTGAAAAGTAAAATATAGATTGTAATTATAAAAATACATAAAAATTGTATTTTGCATGATGATGAATAATACAATATGAATATAATATATCTACATTTTTGTTTATAGAATTTTGGATTCAAATTTTAATTATTCATTTGAAAAGATGGTTAAGAAAACTGACAAATTTCATTCAAAATTTCTTTTGTGCTTTTTCCACATTTTCAATCTGCATATTCTTTCTCCGAAATCTTACCCATCCATATTCACTCTGGGTGAAATCTTGGAGACAACATTTGGGAATGCTTAGTGTAGAGTTTGGTATGAGCAGTTCTTGTACTACTTTTAACTCGAGACTGACCTTGTATGACATAAATGAGAAAACTCAAGAACTCATAATCTTTATATTATTGGAAGGTTTAATGGATTCATGTTGGACAAGGTCAGAGAACTTTGACCTATTAGAACACCATACTTAAACGAAATGGAGTAGCTTAAGGAAAGGCTAACTCGAGTCACTTTGGGAAAGGGTAGAGAACTTCGGGTTGGGAAAGGCTGGACAACTCCATTCTATTCTAATAGGAAACCTAAACACATTGCCCAATTGAAGAAAGAATTAATATTTCGTGTGGAATCAGTGGAGATAAAACTCTTTTCTTGCATAAACCATTCTCAATATAGTGTATTTTGTATTAGAAATTGAATTAATTTTTTGCAAGTGTTTTTTTTTTGTTTAGGGTGGATAAAATGGAATGTGTTGTTTACCCAATATTTAAGATGTCTAGTACAATCACTATGGTTTTAGTCACTGATAAATATCATTCATAATACTAAAATGTAAATATTGTCAATGTAATATAGTTAGAATAAATTACAATTTTTTTATAAATAGTTTGTTAAATTTATTAATTAATAAATTATAAATTACTATTACTAGTTAAAAAATTTAATATAGTTAAAGTGAGTTTATGTTTATATAATTTGGTTTCAACTTTGCAAATTTACTTTTGAAATGAATTTTATAAACAATAATTTTCATAAATGCCCCAATTCTAACTATTATTTGTTGAAATCATGATATTTTAATTGAATTTCCATATGCAACATCTTTCTTAAATGTCACAATTCTAGTAGTTATTTGTTGAAATCATTGTATTTTAACTAAACTTATATATAAGGATATTTATTTCTTGAAAATCACATGAGAAGACAACTTCTCAGAACAACATTCAAAAATTAGAGTGGAGAGAAACAATTTGTATTCTATTAAAACCAATATCAAAATTTCAGTTTGTGGGTTTGAATTGATAGTAAATTTTAAGGAGTTAAATTATAAGTTTGTTTATAAAGATATTATTATATTGATTGTTTTTAAAAGTGAATAAATATTTATAGTTTGCAAACTACGAGTATATAAAAAATTTAAAATAACAAGTATATAAAAAATTGAAATGTATGTTATATATTAATTAATGTATTCTAACCTTATTCTTACTTTATTATTTTATTTAGTTACTTTTAAATTTAAGAAAATGTGTAATTCATTCAATTTTTAATATAAAAGATTAATGATAATAAATTATTGAAATATACAATTTAAAGAATGAAAATTACACATGATTTGTATAGAGAAACATAAAAGCATTGTAGATCTATCTTAATTACAGATTTCTCAAGCCCTAGAAAGCTTAAATCTCTTTACATATAGATATTTTTCCAACTTTTTCATTTCATATGAGATTTGTAAACTTTGCTATTGTAAATTCACCGATTAACGAACTATTAAATGTAAATTCATATTAAATGTAAATTCATATTAAATGTGAATTCATATTAAATGTAAATTCATGTAAATTCCTAAGTTCATTAGTTAAGGCATTTCACATAGTGAACCTGAATTCATATTTATATAATTGGATTTCATTGTTGCAAATCTATTTTTTAAATTTATAAACAATCATTGTTATAAAATTTTTGAAATCATGATATTTTAATTAAATTTCCATTAAAAAAAACAACATTACTCATGAACTTGTTCAAAATCACTTGAGAAGAACCTACTTAAATTAGACTTACCATAAACAATTTCTATTTTATCATAATCAATTTCAAAATTTAACCTATTAAATTTCTAAGGATTCAATTATAAATTAGATTATAAAGACTTTGTTATATTGGTTGTTTTTAAACATAATAAATATTCATCCTTTAAATTATAAGTATATAAAAATTTTAAAATTAAATTATATATTATTTAGTTTATTTTAATCTTAAATTTAAAAATTATTAAAAAAACTAAATTTTCTAATCTTTTATTACTATGTTAAATATTATTTTGCATTGAAAAGCTTTTTATAGATTTATTAACCAATAAATATTTAATATTACCAATCACATTGAGAATGTTCACATTTTCAATAAAAAAATAACATAAAATAGTTTGATGATTTATACCAAAATATCACTGTTTTGTTTTATTTAATCAAATAACAGAAAATAAAAATAAACAGTATTACTCTCATAAAACGTGGAAAATAAAAAATAAAACAAACCCATGGATTCAGATCCAATGACCGCCCAATTCTTCCGCACCTTTGACAAACGTCGCCTCCACCTCTCCATTATAACACATAGAATTAGAAACGGACTACACTAAGTAGAAAAACAAAATAGAAAATAAAAAATTATTGAAAAGGAGAAAAACCCAATTATAATAAATGAGGGGTGCACAATAACTCAACCGTTACTATTTCAAAGAAACGTATGATGGACGCTCCTTTAATCTACAGTATGTATTTCACCGACTTACCAATAAACGTGTATATCCAATTCAATATAATATTTTCTTTGGGCAACGATCCATTTTCTCAATTCCTTGGATAATCCTTACATTTTCGATATTACGGACTTGCCAATAAAGATTCGTATATACAATTACAATACGGATTTCAAATTTTTTTTAAGCAACAATTCAATTTTTGAATTCGATATCCAACGGTGCTTTCTTTGACGAGTTCGACGATGGTCTCCAATATTTCTCTTCTTATAATGAAGGTTATGTAATGTTAACCCTATTTTTGTAACACACATACATACATTTATAAAAAAAAAAATTCACTTTATAATACTGTATTTTTAATTTACATTTATATTACATTTCAATCTTCGATTACTTCACATATCACTTCACAATTTTATTTCCAAGACTAACATAATAAAAATCCTAACTACACTACCCCTGTAACATTAGCTATTCGACATTCGGTTGCATACTTTATACAATGTTTGATTACAATATTTCCATAATATTATTGTTCTGGTTCTGTGCTTCTCGAATAGAGCAACTGTCAGCCTATCTAAATGTTTGTATTGTACTCGTACCCTTAGCAATCAACTCATTGATTTAGTTGTATCCTTCCGCACAGTATATCTTTGTATAGATTTAATGTAAGTCATTTTCGGGTGATTGGAAACTCTGCCTCCATGCTGTCAACCATCCATAGAGATAGCTGGATGAACTCTCTGCCTTTGATCTGACCCATGGAATTTTCGACGGTGGATTTGGTTTAAGGTTACAGGTAATGACCACCCTCCCCTAACCACTTCCCTTGTTTTCGAACATTTTTTTTCATCGTTCCGCTGGAGGTATTACACCTCTGCAACAAACCCCTTTCAAATTTCTTCTAGCATAGACAAAATTTTGTCCTCAATCTCATGGTAAGTTATATTAATAGTGGTTTTAGTGTTCTTGCGAGGGTTTTGCTGTATTATAAGGTTTTCATTATTAACTACACATATTTTTAACTCATATTTTCAGAAGCTTGTTCGCTGGTTTCTTAAGTTTGATTAATTTTCTAGTTAGGACCACCATATCATTCTAGGGCTTCTGCGGATGGAGTCTACTTGCCCAAATGCACGGCCACTAGTGAAAGCTACGGTGAGATCTTTTGCTTGTCACCATTTTATGTTGGATTTTCTCTTAGGTTTGTCTCTCAGATTTTTACGAAACACTAACCCTAAGTTTGTCCACGGAAAATCTCGCAGGTTACTTCCTCGTTCATTGGTGACGAACCCATTAAGGTAGGCTGTCGCAACCTATCGATTTCTTGCATTAGCTTTTCCATTTCAAGGCTTAGATCTATTTTTAACGTTTCCTCCATCGGTTTTGCAGGTATGCTTACTGGTTATGTTGTTGACAAAGGAATTCTAAGAATCTCTCATGACGAGTTCCTCTAACCACTTCTAGTCGGCTCTGTCAGGTACGCTTTTTGTTGTTTGCGACTTGGTCATGAAACAACAAGTTCACTGGAATTCATGACTTACTATGAAGTTGTTCTAGCTTGGTTATGTCATTTTTAATGTTAACTTACTTTCACGACCAGAACCCCAAATGGGAATGCCGGGGTCGCCTAAATGTGACAGTTAAATCTTAATTATTTTCATGTCAGAAAGACTTCACTTGTAAAAATGTTTCGCCTTAAGGCTTTAGCTCTTTAATTATAGTTTCCCCATTCCATTGAATGTATTCTATTGTAAATCTGTTTTTTCCAAGCTTTTCTTTACCCACGGTGGGGAACATATTGAGTATGTTGCTTAGTTATCTCTTTAGCTCTAGATATTTATAATCATATGTCTAAATACGCTTGATTATACGTTATTTTCCTGAGATTCAAGTGTAACCTGGAATTCGTTTTCCTTTCAGAATGATTTGTGTTTAGTATCATTATATCGTTGTAGTAATCCTCAGTTAGAAAGGCTGACTGTAGTAATTTTAAATTTCTTGAGTATCTAAATACGATTATTATGGTTGTACGCAAAGGGAAATTTGTGTTCCACAACGAAGTTATAAGTTTTGTTTTCTTTCTTTACAAATGTTAGGAGTTTATATTCACTTATCAGGAACTTGCTATTCTATTATATTCAAGAAGTATGCTTCAGTATTCCATCGTTCTTATTTCCAGAGTTTAATTCTACTGTACATGCTAATAGTTATCTTATGAGGGTTTGAGTTCGCATTTATTGTTTTATGCTAGCAGAGAATAATGCTTATAATTTTGAAAGAAATTTCCATTCTCTATTGATTTTTACATGAATATTTGCATGCCTTGATTTCTTGACTAACTTTTTAGTACAAGTCTGGTGTATCATAGATTAATCTACAATGCACTTGTTTTTAAGCTTTTCTTTCCATTGCTTCTTTAAAAAATGCAAAATGGCCAGATCATTTTGTCCGTGATCTCTAGAGTTGCAAAGAACGACCAACTCAGAACCTTCTTTACGAGGGTTCCACGTTAACGGTTTTCTCTCTTACCTGTTCGAGAATTAAATTTGAAATCCCACAGATTATACTATTCAAAAAAATATGTACATGCACAAAACCTATCATTTCACAAATTTAGGTATTGTAGTTTTTTTCCACAAATGTAAGTGTTGTAGTTTCTTCCATATCTCTAGAATTAAACTATTAACTTTCCATTCATAACCAACTAAGACTTCTAATGGCAGATAAAATTATCTGTTCCTCGTTGTTTGACTGATGTTGTTCCTCCCTACCTCGAGAGACTCAATGAAGTCCTCGTCTCTCCCCCGTGCTCCAAGTCTAAGCTATGTGGGTTGACAGAAATACCAGTAGATACGTCGGCACATTCCGATCCAGTCTTCTATTCCAATCAATTATCAGAAATCAGAGTATTCCACTGGTTACAACTAGCTCACGAATTATTCACTACAAATTTCCTTCTCCAGTTACCGAACAGAACTCCTCTTCCTCACTGGGATATACCTTTATCCTCATAGGTTGGGGTAGCTGTTTGAACTGATTCTGTTGAACTAACTCTCAGTTCTTGAATTACTTTCTACCATCAATCTATTATTCTTTTATGGTAATCACTTCCATAATTAATTATATTTAATCAAAATTAATTTCTCTTCATAATGTATTTTTCTAGAATAAATAACATAAATGTCTTAATGTCTGAAAAATATACTTAATCATCAGTTGGCATTTAAACCAGCTATTACAACTTCCCCCCTGGAAGTGAACACCATACTCGGTTTTCTCATTCTGCTCCAGCGAATAGTTCTAGGTACGTTTCCCGAACAAAGCCTTCATCCTCCGATGTAGCTTCATCCAGGCCAAAGTGCTTCCACTGCACCTTAAACTGGGTGATGGCTCATTTCTAGAGCATGATTTCTCTCCAATCGATTATACATAGAGGCTTGACCAGAAACTTATCGTCCGGTTTGACCTGCAATCAACAAAGTTGAATTTATTTTTTTCATAAATTTTAACATTTTTAATCAATTCTTGTATTCATATCCTACTTGAATACTTATCCAGTGGATTACGTGATTTTAGTCATGTATGTATCGTTTTAATAAAAATACATGAAAAACGTTATGTACACTGATATGACTGGGCAAGGGCAATCGGTAAGTCACTAGTCCTACCCTTTCCAAAATTTGGAAAGGGCCACAAAACCTAGGAACCATCTTGGCACAAGAGGCCCACCTTAAAGTGATTTTCTTTGGCTTGATCCTTACGTACACATGGTCTCGCACCTCAAACTCATGATAAGTCCTTTTCTTATCTGCATACACTTTTTGTCTGTCCTGAGTTGCCTTCAAATTTTGTCGGATCTTCTTTACTTCTGACTCCATTTCAGCTAGCATTTACGGTCCAAGCATAAACTTGGTTTCTAGGCTATTCTAATTAATAGGAGTTATGCATTGTCGTCTGTATAATTCTTCAAATGGACTCATCTTAAGGGACTCCTAATATCCATTACTGTATGAAAACTCCACTAGGTGAAAATATTCTTCCGAGCTAGTTGGTTGTTGCATTACATACATACGTAACATATCCTCGAGGATTTGATTTACTCGCTTTGTTTGTCTGTTCGTCTGTGGATGGTAGGCAGTTCTATAATTAATTTGATTTCCCAATCC
The DNA here is from genome assembly GCA_034641835.2 of Pinus albicaulis. NCBI lineage: Eukaryota > Viridiplantae > Streptophyta > Pinopsida > Pinales > Pinaceae > Pinus > Pinus albicaulis. Next base: position 219,323,501 of record CM076583.1, read on the forward strand.
TGTAAATAATGTTTTCCAGAGTGTTGAAGAAAAATTCACATCCCTGTTGGATATGACAGTCTTTGGGATACCATGTAGTCTAAAGATCTCTCGCATAAATATGTTTGCTATTTACACCGTCTTATAAGTTGACTGCAATGGTATAAAATGTGTTTCTTTTCTTAATCGATCCACCACTACCATTATAGAATCATTATGCTTCTTTGACATTGGTAAACTAGCGATGAAATCTAAAGATATCACTTCCCACTTCCATTGAGGTACCGGTATTGGCTGCATCAAGTGGGCTGGGTGTCGGTGCTGCACTTTCACTTGCTGGCACTCTAAACACTTATTTACGTATTCTGCAATGTCTCTTCTCATACCTAGCCAGAAGTAGTTCTTCCTAATTGCTGTAAGCATTTTCTGATACCCGAGATGTCCAGAGTAGTTACTTCGGTGATAGTCATTTAGAATTAGTTCCTCAATTCCATTCTATTTGGAACAAAAATCCTCTCCTTGAAAGTTAGCAACCTATCTTTATTGATTCTGTAATCAACAGATTTTTCTTGTTTTCTAAACTCCTCTGCTTGCTGCCACATAAACTGGTATTCAAGATCTTTTTCAGCTTTTTTTTTTATTTGCTCCAAAAATTTGCATTCAACATGATTATAGTATAGTTCATAAACACCGTGCAACTTCCTACTTAACACATCAGCTACTCTATTCTCTTTACCTTTCACATGCTGCATATCAATGTAAAACTCGCTCAGGAAAGCATTCCACCTTGCTTGGCAAGAATTAAGGTTAGATTTCTTAAAATAACTGGTTAAGCTACTATGATCAGTTTTGAGTATAAATCTCTTTCCAAGCAAGTAGTGCCTCCATACCCAGAGTGCATGCACTACTGCTGTCAGCTCCAAATCATAAGTTGAGTACCGTTGTTCTTGCTCTTTATTTTCCATGATTCATAGGCAACCACCTTACCTTCTTGTGACAGAATAACCCCAACTCCTTCTTTACATGAAACCGTGCAAAATTCAAACTCTTTATTGGGACCAGCTACCTTTAACACTGGAGTTGTAGTCAATAAAGGTTTTAACTTTTCAAAATTGTCTTGGCATTACTTCGTCCATTTAAATATTTTTCCCTTCCTTTGTAAAGAAGTAATTGGGAAGGAAATTTTTGAAAATCCTTCAATGAACTGCCGATAATAACCGGCCAAACCATAAAAGATCAGATGTCTGCCACATTTTGGGGTATCTTCCATTCCATAATCATTCTGATTTTCTCTGAGTCAACTGCAATTCCTTCAGCAAAAATAACGTGACTAAGGTACTATATTTCTTCCTTGAAGAAACCACACTTGCTTAACTTAGCATATAGCTAATGCTTCCATAACATTTTTAGCACTATCCATAAGTGCTCTTTATGCTCTTCTGCACACTTGGAATAAACTAAAATGTGATCAATAAATAGTAACACAAAATTATCTAGAAAGGGGTGAAATATAAAATGCATCAGCCTCATAAAGGTTGCTGGTACATTAGTCAATCCAAGTGGTAACACCACAAACTCATAGTGTCCGTACCTGGTACAAAAAGTAGTTTTATATATGTCTTCATCTTCTATCCATATCTGATAGTATCCCGACCATAGATATATATTTGAGAATATTGTAGCTCCCTTCACCTGATAAAAAAGATCATCAATCCATGGTAAAGGGTATCTATTTTTAACAGTCAATTTATTGAGATGGTGATAATCCATGCACATTTGCATGGTTTCATCTTTCTTGTTCACAAATAGCACTAGTGCTCCCCAAGGGGATACACTCGATCAGATGTACCCTTTATCCAATAATTCTTGTAACTGCATCTTTAGTTCGGTCAATTCTGGTACGCTCATTCGGTATGGTGTGCCTGAAATCAATGATGCTCCAAGTATCAACTCTATAGTAAAATCAATGTCCCTTCTAGGTGGAAATCTTGGTATCTCCTCTGGAAATACGTCCATAAACTTTTTCACTATCGGAATGTTTTCCATCGTTGGAGCCTTATCTTTGGAATTAGTGAAACCCACTTGAATGGCATATAATTGGCATCCTTTCCTCATGCACTTGCTCATTTGAGATGCTGTAATAGGACGCAGTTGTAGGGGTTTATTTATGCCTTGAATCTATTTAGGATTTTATCCTGCATTCTGTAATATATAATTTTTTCTTTACAATCTACTAACGTCTAGTGCTTCTCCAACCAATCCATGCCATGTAACACATCATAACAGCCCAAAAGTAATATATTCAGGTCTACAGTTAGCTGTTGTTCACTAATTTCTAGTGTACAGTTCAGAATTTTGGCGCAAACCTTTCTCTTTGCTCCTGTGGATAACTATACCAGCCATGGATTTGACTCTACAATTTACAAATCTCTACTAATTTATGACTTACGTAGCTTAACTTACACCTGTTTCTACCAAAATAGAAACAGGTAGGGAGATTAATTTACCTTCTAACTCTATCATTGTCAGTTGGTAATTTTCCTGTCGATCTTCCAAAGCTACGTTAATTCTGGGTACATTTCTGGCTACATCTCCTACTATTGAGGGTTCTTGTAAGTTAGTAAATGCCTCACTCCTTCCTCGCTGCGGACAATTTCTGTAGTAGTGTGCCTCACCACACCCCCAACACTGTAGAGGTGGCTTTTGATTTTGTGCTTGATCTAGTTTGCTGGAAGCTTTCTTGGTTTTATCTTCGACAGGACATCTTATTATTTAATGATTCTTTCAAAACTGTTTGCTAACTGAGCTTCGCGTAGCACTCTTGAAATTACTAGTTCTGTTTTTCCTGAAATTTCAACTGATGTTATGTTCTTTCTTTGTTTGCCAGCTTTTACCCAACTCTCCTTGTGCTTTAGATTGTTGATAGCACATTCTTGCCTTCTGGATTACCTCTTCCATGGTTTTGGGATTAAAAAAATCAATTTGTTCCTTCATATGAGTCGATAAAATAATCAGGAACCGCTAAACTTTTGCTTTTTTCTCCCTTATATAGGGAACATAACGAAGTAAAGAAGTGAACTTGGTGACGTATTCATCCATCGTCAATTTTCCTAATTTTAAATCATGGAACTCCCTAGATTTATCATCATAGAAGCACTCAGTCAAGTACTTATCTTTAAAATATTGCTGGAACGAATCCCAATTCATGTTTTCATCATCTTTACTATAAACATTATTCACTTCCCCCCACCATAGTGTGGCCTTCTCCCTCAACTGATATATGGAAAATTTGGCTTTAAGATTGCTTCTATATTCGTAAACTTGAAAATACTTATTCATATTTATCAGCCACGCCTCAGCCACCTCTTCCTCTACTCCATCAAGCGTAGGTGGTTTTATCTTTCGAAATTTATCTTGTTGTTCCAATTTCTCTCTCTTAACTTCTTTCTGATCTGACACATTACCTGACTCAGCCTCATTGTAGTTTTTATTTCTATTACTCCATTGAGACTGACTTCTTTACATTCTTTCAATGGTGTGGTCTCTTTCTTGTTGCTCATTTCCTTTATGCATGTCTCTGTCAAGGCTAGGTTGTTCCATCCCCTAATTTTGTTTATCTGAGAGAATTTTTAATATCCTCTCTTGTTCTTGCATCAAACATGCATTATCACTTCGAAACCTTACCATTTACTCTTGTAGATTATGTATTTTATTAAAAATAATGCTAGTTTGGTGTTGTTGTTCCTTGAACAATCTACGTGTTTGCTTGTGCTGATCCACACTAAGCTGCATCCACATCTCCGAATTCATTTCTAGTCGAGTTTGGGTTTCCCCGGTGTTCTGGGGTGGCTGTTGTGTTGGTATCCTTCTTATAATATCCTGTTAAGCTTATTTTATCTCTTCTGTGCATCAGTATACACAACTTCAATAATTAGATGACCCATAAGGTCCTTGTGTGTGAACGTTGCTCTGATAGCACTTGTAAAACACATACATACATTCATAAAAAAAAATCACTTTACAATATTGTACTTCTAATTTACATTTATTTTACATTTCAATATTTGATTACTTCACATATCACTTCATAATTTTATTTGCAAGAATAAGGTAATAGAAATCCTAACTACACTACCCCTGTAACATTAGCTATTCCACATTTGGTTGCATACTTTATACAATGTTTGATTACAATATTTTCGTAATATTATTGTTTTGGTTATGTGCTTATATAAAAGAGAAACTGTTAGCCTATATAAATGTTTGTATTTTACTCGTACCCTAGCAATCAACTAATCGATTTAATTGTATCTTTTTGCGTGATATATCTTTGTATAGATTTAATGTAATTAATTTTCTGGTGATTGGAAACCCCACCTCCATGTTGTCAACCATCCATGGAGACAGGTGGATGAACTCTCCGCCTCTGATGAGACCCACAGAATTTTCGATGGTGGATTTGGTTTAGGGTTAAAGGTAATGACCTCCCTCCCCTAAACGCTTCCCTTTTTTTCGAACATTTTGTTTCATTGTTCTGCTGGAGGAATTACACCTCTGTAACAAACCCCTTTCATATTTCTTCTGACGTAAACAAAATTCTGTTCTCAATCTCATGGTAAGTTATCTTTGCAGTGGTTTTAGTGTTCTTGCGAGGGTTTGGATATATTATAAGGTTTTCATTATCAACTACAAAGATTTTTAACTCATGTTTTCAGAAGCTTGTCTACTGGTTTCTTAATTTTGATTAATTTTTTGGTTAGGACCGCCATATCGTTTTGGGGCTTCCGCGGATGGAGTCTACTTTCCCAAATGCACGGCCACCAGTGAAAGCTACGGTGAGATTTTCTGCTCATCATCATTTTAATTTAGATTTGATCTTAGGTTTGTCTCTCATATTTTTAGGAAACACTAACCCTAATTTTTTCCACGGTAAATCTCGCAGGTTACTTCCTTGTACATTGGCGATGAACCCATTAAGGTAGGCTGACACAACATATGGATTTCTTGCATTAGCTTTTCTGGTTCAAGGCTTAGATCTATTTTTAACGTTTCCTCCATTGTTTTTGTAGGTATGCTTACCGGTTATGGTGTTGACAAAAGAATTCTAAGAAGCTCTGATCATGAATTCCTCTAACAACTTCTAGCTGGTTCTGTCAGGTACCTTTTTTGTTGTTTGTGACTTGGTCACGAAACAATAAGTTTACCAGCATTCATGGCTTGCTATGAATTTTTTTTAGCTTGGTTCTATTGTTTTTAATGTCAACTTTCTCTAACGACTAGCACCCCAAATGGGCATGCTGGGGTCGCCTAAATGTGACAGTTAAATCTTAATTATTTTCTCTATTCCATTGGATGTAGTCTATTGTAAATCCTTTTTTCTGAGGTTTTCTTTACACACGGTGCATAAAATATTGAGTATGTTTCTTAGTTATCTGTTCAACTCTAGATATTTATACTCATGTGCATAAATATGCTTGATTATACGTTATTTTCCTGAGATTCAACTATAACCTGGAATTCATTTTCCTTTTAGAATGATTTGTGTTTACTATCATTATATCGTTGTAGTAATTCTGGGTTAGACAGGCGCACTGTAGTAATTCAAAATTTCTTGAGTATCTAAATACGATTACTATGGTTGTACGCAAAGGGAAATTTTTATTCTGCAGCAAAGTTATAAGTTTTGTTTTCTTTCTTTCCAAATGTTAGGAGTTTATATTCACTTATTAGGAACTTTCTATTTTGTTATATTCAAGAAGTATGCTTCAGTATTCCATCGTTCTTATTTCCAGAGTTTAATTCTACTCTACATGCTAATAGTTATCTTATGAGGGTTTGAGTTAAAATTTATTGTATTCTTCTAGCAGAGAATACCGCTTATAATTTTAAAAGAAATTTCAATTCTCTACTGATTTTTACATTAATATTTGCATGCCTTGATTTCTTGACTGAGTTTTTACTACAAATATAGTGTATCATAGATTAATATATAGTGCACTTGTTTTTAATCTTTTCTTTCCATTGTGTCTTCAACAAATGCAAAATGGCCAGACCATTATGTCCGTGATCTCTAGAGTTGCAGAGAACGATCAACTCAGAACCTTCTTTACGAGGGTTCTGACTTAACGGTTCTTTGCCTTACCTGTTCCATAATTAAATTTGAAATCCCACTAATTATACTATTCAACAAAATATTTCCATGCACAAAACCTATCATTTCGAAAATTTAGGTACTGTAGTTTTTTTCACAAATGTAGGTGTTGTAGTTTCTTTCACATTTCTACAATTACTCTATTCACTTTCCATTCATAACCAACTAAGACTTCCAATGGAAGATAAACTTATATGTTGCTCGTTGTCTCACTCATGTTGTTCCTCCCTACCTCAAGAGAGGGAGTCACGTCCTAGTCTCTCCCTCGTGCTCTAAGTCTAAGCTATGAAAGTTGACAGAAACACTAGAAGATACCTTGAGACATTTCGTTGAAGTCTTCTATTCCAATCAATTATTAGAAATCAAAGTATTCCACTAGTTACCACCAGCTCGGAAATTCTTCTCTGGAAATTTCCTTCCCGAGTTGCCAAACAGAGCCCCTCTGCCTCACTGGGATATGCCTTTATCCTCAGAGTTTGGGGTAGCTATTTGAACTAATTCTGCTCAACTAACTCTTAGTTCTTCAATTACTTTTTACCATCAATCTATTATTCATTTTTGGTAATCACTTCCATAATTAATTATATTTAATCAAAATTACAACTTTCTAGGAACATAATGGGTGTTTACTGCCTTTAAGAAATACAATTTTATTATATTTAAAAAATAACTTAATTTCCAAATGTTTGGATGGTGTAGATTTTATAATAAAAAATAGTTTTAGTTATGAAAAGTAATTTTTTTTTCATTTAATTGGGAAAAGTAAAATTTAAGTTGTAATTTTAAGATATAATTATAAAAATTACAACTTGAATCTAGAATATATTTAATTTATATTTTATATAGATATGAATGATATAATATGAACATGTTAACCTAAATATTTTTTTTTTAAATAATATTAAAAATATCATCTAATTCATGAAATTTTGATTTCTAAATTTGTTTTTCAAAAATACCACAGAAGTTGAAATGTTAACGATCCATTTTGAGGTTAAGTGAATATATTTCCAACCACACAATAATTTCCATCCTTAAAATTGTCGTGCCTTCCCCAAATTTTCATTATGCGCATTCATGCATATTCACTCCCCCACTAAATCTACCTAGCAAGTAGGAGAAACAGAAACTTCAGAATAACCTAGTAGAGTATGGTCTGTAGCAGCTCTTGTAGTGACCAGAGGCTAAGGATATCCATACGACTGAAAGGTTTAATGACCTAACATTAACCCTAAAATGCATTTCTCATTGTTACAGACTTGAGATTTGAGTCTAATATATTGAAATAAAAGTATTTTCTCGTAGAAACCCTCTATATATCTTGTATTTTGTATTTCATATTGAATTTTTAGGGTTGATAAAATGTGATATGTTGTGTATCCAATATAGTTGATGATGAGTAAAGGTTCATTTTAGTTTCTTGTAAATCTCATCCACGACACATAAATGTAAAGATTTAAGGATGATTCTTGTATGGCATCTAGAGAATTATAATGCAACATGTAAAATATGTCAGATATGTTAGGAATTTGGCTTCTGTGATCCATAAATTGTGAGAAAATATTTGGGTAAAAATCACATCAGAATAATTTTGATTTTTACCGAAAGATTTTCTCATGTCAGATATGGTTAGAACAAATTGTAAATTTTTTCAAAATAGTTTATTGAGTTCACTGATTAACAAATCTTTCATATTGAAAGTAAATTTCTAAGTTTATTAGTTATGAAATTTTAACTTCTTGAACTTGAGTTCATAGCTATATAATTTGATTTCAACCATACAAATTTATTTTTCAGAATGAATTCAATAAACTGTTACTCTAATAAAGGTAAGAGATTTAACCGTTCATTTTTTAAATCATGATATTTTAATTAAATTTTCATTAGTAACATCTTTATTGAGGAACTTTCTTTCTTCAAAATCTCATGAGAAGATAAGCATATGGGAAAAACATGTCCAAATTGGAGAATGTGAGAAAAACATATCCAAATTGGAGTTCAAGGAAACAATTTGTATTCTATCAAAATCAAGTTCAAAATTTAGATACATTAACTTTAATAAGATTAATCTATAAGTTAACTTATAAAGACATTATTATATTGATTGTTTTTAAAAATGAATAAGTATATAAAAATTTTAAATTTAAATTATATATAAATTAGTTTATTTTAATCTTAAATTTAAGAATTATTAAAAGAAACAAATCTTTAAAAGTGTAAATGATTCTAATAAAATATGTCAAAAATTATTTGTAAGTTCAACATCTATTTGAGTACTCCTAGATAAATTTATTTTAATAACATTAATAACAAATAAATATACCATTTAAAGTTAGAGTTTACATTAAGTGACTTAATTAGTTATTATATATATATATATATATATATATATATAACTTTCTTACTTAATTATTAAACAAAGAAAAAAATATATAAAAATTATAAGCTTTTGTTTTAATTGATTAAACTTTTAAGAAAGTTTAATCGATACTAACCTAAATTAATTTCAAAATCTATACCAAAATATCACTTTATTATTAGTTTAATCAATATAACAAAAGCTTAAAAAAAAATTATAAAAGGTATTACCCTCATAAAAATGTCGATGGATTTAGATCCAATAATAAAAGACAATTCTTGTGACCTTTCAAACACGTGGCCTCGATTATTACACAATAAATGCCTTCTCAAACCAGAAAGTAAGACCGTTGAGGAGGATTTAGTGAACGTAAAAAAAAAAAAAAAAACAATTAGAATGAATGAAGCATAGATAATCCGTCACCTCAACGGTTACTATTTCAAATGAATGGAGATCCTTTCACTCCATCTATTTCTCCGAGTCACTAATAAAGATGGGTATATCCCATTCCAATAAGGATTTCAATTTTTTTCACAATTGGTTTTTGAATGGATTTCAAATTTTTTCACAATTGATTTTTTTGAATTCGTTTGATAATTGTTAAATTCTTTGTGTACCGTTAAATAATAAGTCATGAAGTATGGCTATCTAACTGTAGTACTGTCTTTGCCAAGGACAATGGCGGTCTATCTACGCAACTTGAAATCGCAAAACTTCTCCATTTTCGTATTAGTATAATAAAAGTTATATAATGTTAACCTTATTTTCAAGGAGAAATTATACTTGTTTATTGCATTTAATGAATAAAATGGTATTATATTTATTTTTTTTTAATTATGAGATGTTTGGATTACAATATTTTATAATAAAAATATTTTATATTTAAAATTATATATGCAAAATTCCTTTTCATTTAGTTGTGAAAAGTAAATTTTAAATTGTAATTATATAACTAAATTTAAATTTAAATTTAGAATAGATTTAATTTTTCACATTGATAAATGATACAATGTGAATTTGATATATTTTTAATTATCTTTTCTTTTTTAATAAAAATAAGTATTCTTTTTAATACATATAATTAAATGAATTAATATAGTATAATTTATTTTAGTTTTAAAATTAAAAGATAGTTTATAAATTGATTACATAAAATTGTAATAATTTTTTTTTTGAAAACTTAACTATCCATTTTTACTTAAGTGAATAGATGCTGGGAAATTTTCATCTTCAAATATTTTTAGAGGGCTCTCCAAATTTATATTCTAGTCATTATGCATAGCTATTCTACATATTCACTCCATGTGAAACTTTCTGAACATGCAAGAGAATATATGTGTAGGATAACAAATGGGGAAGAAGCCCAAGACAATAACTTGGAACGATTCTTCTGGCACAATGCTTTTAGTTCTTTTAACTAGGGTTTGTCTTGGATGGAATAAATGGGCAAACTTAATAATTTGGAAAAAGTTTAATAGAGTTTCTCTTGGATGGCATAAATGGGAAAACTTAATAAATTGGCAAAAGTTTAATGGAGTCACATTGGGAAAGAGATTTATAAGCTATTCTATCAACACTTTTAAAACACATTTCTTTGCTTATGTGAGATTTCACATTTCGCATTCAAGATATCTTGTATTTTGTTTTGCAAATTGAATTAATTTTCAGAGATGTTTGTTTAGGGTGGAGAAAATATGATATGGTGTGTACACAATCTAGAACATGGGGAGTAAAGACTTGTTTAGGGTGAAGAAAATATGAGTGTTGAACACTCACACTTGTTTTAGTTTCTCGTAAATATAATCCATAGTACCTAAATGTAAATATTATCAAGGATGATGCTTGTAGGGCATCGACATACGTACAATTTAACATGTAACATAGGTAAGATACAGTTACAAGTTAAGTAATTAATAAAATTATTCATTTTGAATGTAAATTAGTAATTTGATTAGTTAATAAATCTAATATAATGGAGTTAATTTTTATATAGTATTATTTTGAATGTTGCAATCTATCATTATATTTTAATTGAATTTGGGTAGGTAACAATATTAGGGAGAAGTTTTTTTTTATTTTAGATAACATGAGAAGACATTCTAATGAGAGGCTCATTCTACAACTAAGTGTGAAAGGGATGTGTAAGTATGTCTTTCAGTCTTCATTGTAATGTAGGTTATATGTTATGCATATTTAAATGGTTTTCCATATAAAAATAAATAAATAATTAAGGTTATGTTTTTGCACATGAAGAACTTTGATCCCTCTACGCTCCTCTAGGCTCATGCTAGATCAGTCATTAAGATGCATCTTACAATTTGATTTGAATTTTGAAAATCTAATTTTCAAATAAATTCCTAAAAATAATCATTTTCATAAAGGCATGAGGTTAATAATTCATTTTTTAAATATTTTAACTAATTTTCCATAAACGACATATTCAATGAATCATGTTATTTTAACTCAATTTCCATTCCTTTTAATTGAGTTTCAGTAAACAATATTTTTATTGTGAAACTTTTTTCTTTGAAAATCACGTCAGAAGAGACTTTTCTGAGAAGAACATAGGGAAATTACAATTAAGAGAAACAATTTGTATTCTATCACAATCAAATTCAAAATTTGGGCTAATTGGTTTAAATTGACAATAAATTTTACCGGATTAAATTATAAATTACCTTATAAATATATTATTATATTGATTATTATTAAAGACATTATTCTATTGATTATTTTTAAATTTATAAATTATAAGTATATACAAATTTTAAATTTAAGTTATATATTAAACAGATTATTTTTATTTCAAATTTAATAATTATTATAACAAATAAATCTTTGAAAGTGTAAATTATTCTAATCATTTGTTACTATATCAAAGTTAGTTTTTTTTTTTTTTTTGGAGTATAGGTCTATTTGAACACTCCTATATAGATTTACTAACACGTAAATATATTATTTAATAGTATGGAATTTTAAATTTAGTAACCAAATTATTTTGATCGTACATTTAACAATTATTGAAAAAAATAAATGTTTAAAATGGTGAATTATGAACACTCTTCTATAAATATATTAACAAATAAATATACCATTTAATGTTATAGTTTATATTGACAATTAATTTTTTTAATATTATAGTTTACATTGACAATTAAATTTTTTTATTTAAACAATATAACATAAAATACTTTCAAGTTCTATACCAAAACCTACTAACAAAAACCACAAACTAAAACTAAAAACAAAATAAGTGTAACAACTAAATTTGGCATTAACTAGTTGCTAACTAGTGATCTGACATTTTAGTTATTATTTTTAAAAGAGAAGACTATAGCAATTATCATTTATGTTCCTCTTAGGATAAGAGGCATATCCTAGTGAGGAATAGGGGTTCTGTTCAGAGACTGAAAAAGAGAGTGGGGAAATTTCCTCAGCTAGTAGAGACTAGTGGAAATCAATGTTCCTAAAAATTTTTTGGTACTGAGGGGCCCTGAGGTCACAACAGAAAATACTGTCAACCTGTACCTTTCAGTGTGGACATCAAGTAAATTGCACATTCAGATAAGTAATTTTGCATTCCAGTAAATTGAATAGGAATTATTTCATTAAGTGAATTTACAAGTATGTGTTGAGTTAGATTCAAAGACAGTAACTATGTAAAAAGATACAGATGCTTAAAAAGGACTACAAATTCTATGTTCCTATGTGATTAAGCAAGTTATTTACAAGTTCTGTGAATTTTATGTGAAAATATTTTAATATGTTTTTGAGTCAGTTTGCTATAAGAATAAAAAGGAAATTACAATTTAAGGAAGAAAAGTATTTAGTTGACCTGAGAGTAAAGAAAACAATTTACTGCATTATATATAATGAAGCAAACCTAGTTTAACTATGATAAGTAAATACAAATAGTTACTATAATGCACATGCACAATGACATTAAATTGTTATAGAAAACGAGAGAAAATATCAGAATTATCTATTTTGCATGGAACAAAATCTATCAAGATAGGAAAGTAGAGACAACAAGTAAAGGAAATAAAAGTTATTGAACAAACACTAAATAGTAAAACTCGAGATATCCCAAAATTGGTTGAAGAGAACTCTCGGTTCTGGACCCGAGGAAGAACCTCAAATACAAAACACATCGTTTTTTTTTGATATAACTCTACACAGATAGGAACTAGAGGTGGTCGGGTCACCATAAACTATTTTCAAAACTAAACAATTACTACATGAATACAATTAGAAGCCCTGTAGGGTACAAACTTAATGAAAAGCATAATGTTCAAAGATATTCAATCCTCATAAATTTGTATTAAACCATAAAGGGTCAGGAAAACCCAACTGAGACCCAGCAGGAAATGGTTCACAATGAAACCGCTTGAACAAGCACTTTGGAAATATAGTATTAAACATAAATCTGATTAATTACATAATTCATCAGAAGTAACCACCGTTTCCGGCTCTTCTGAGGTAACCGAGTATCACAATGAACTTCTAATGGCTCTAAAATATTTGCTATCTAATATCTGTACGGTAAATAAACCTAACATGTCGGCAAGCTTGCGGACAAGTGAATTTGGTGGAAGGGTACCTGGAGGAACATGAAGAAGCTATTAGCCGAGACTTTGCAACGAAATGGATAGACCGTCCATGTTATGGTAATAATATGGTCCCTTCAAATTCAAAAAAAAAATGTGTGAAGCATAAGTGAAGGCAAATGAAAACCATTTAGGGTTAAAATTAAACGTAGTAAAAAACGAGTAAATAGAAACCACATTTACCTCGATAATAAGGAACAAAAAACCAAATGGATGATGCTGATTGCCAAGCTATTTGGAACCAATCAATAGAAGGTTAGTCATTCGTAAAACAAATTTCCGAACTTATGCAAATGGAGAGTCAAAAGCACGGTGAAGGGAATGAGAAACCATACTATGTCTAAACCGAGAAATTACTTGTGATGGGGACCAGAGTGGTTCTGATGCAGATGTAAAAGCTTAATGGTCAGAAGAACTCTTCCAAACTCATGAATTTTCACATTCAGTACTCCTTTCCAAATCGTGATGCAGCGCAGAGATAACCTTCATTGATGGGTAAACAAAGAAAATGTAAAATTCATGAATAAGAAAACCCAATAAAGAAACCTCTGTGACTGTGAAAAGAGGCGATGAAGTCTGGCATGGGTTGCAGAGAAAACTCATCATGAGGCCAGAGGAGAGAATGAGGCGAGAAACGGTTAGGGTTTTGGGTTATACCTAGACCCTTCTTTCCGAAAGTCTCCACCTTCGATCGCAAGGGAATTAGATGGAGAGGATACAGGAAGGTGGCCATCAGGATTGTAAACATGAATCCATCAAATCTATCCAATCACTTTAACATTGAATTTGCCAACACTTGTAAATTTTAATTAGTACGAATATTTAATATTCATGCAATGACAACTGTGGTTTAGAACCATAGTTAAAACAACTTTTCTATATTCCAATGTTATGAAGTCTACATTAATGAATGACAAATTACTTCCAATATAATAGGTAAATGCGAAACCAAAAACTTAAGTGCAGAAAGGATTTTCGGGTGTAGTGTAAGTTTTGTAATGTTTAATTATAACATAAATACAAATGGTTACAATTATTGCAATCATATATTAGAAGGAATATTTTTTTTATATGGTAAATTTTAAAGGATATGATAGGTGTTACAAGTCGTATTAGAGCAACGTTCGCATGTTTGGACCCCAGGGGTCACCTAACAGTTTAAAATGTGTATAGACTGATGCATAGAAAAGAAGTAGTACTGCAAGGATAGCATGAGAAGGGGATTGACACAACAAACACCTCAGAATACCGGGGAACCTATACCTCAAACACAACCAGAGATGAATCTTGAAATGTGGATCAACACCAGCAAACTAGTAGACTGCTGGAGGAACAACAACACCAGAACAACATACTATTAAGTACTGTACAGAAGTTGCAGGAGGAGATGGTCCATGTAAGAAGTGAAAATGAACGTTTGATGCAAGAACATGAAAGAATACTTAAGAGTCTTTCCGAAAAGCATAATCAAGGGTTGTTACAACCCAATCCTGATAGGGGTATGCAGGAAGAAAATGAATGAAAAAACAAGGACCAAACCACAGACAGAATGGGCAAGAGTCCTGCACAGCGAAGAAAAAAAAACAAAAATTATAATGAAGCAGAATCTGGTAATGTGTCAGACCAGTAGGAAGTTAAGAAGAAAAAAGTGGAGCTTCAAGGTGAGTTTCGAAAAATAAAACCACCTATATTTGATGGAGAATCTGAGGAGGTGGAAAATGCTTGGTTGATAAATATGAATAAGTACTTTCAAGTCTACAAATACAACATCAACCTTAAAGCTAGATTGGTCATATATTAGTTGAGAGAGAAAGCCACCGTATGGTGGGAGGAGGTAAAGAATGTTCACATCATTAAAGACCAAGATGTTACATGGGAATTATTCGAGCAATACTTTAAAGATAAGTATTTAATAAAACATAATTATGATGAAAAATCTAGAGAAATCCATGACTTGAAGTTGGGTCAGATTACTATGGACGAGTTTATTACCAGGTTCACATCCCTGTTAAGATATGTTCCATACCTCAGAGATGAGAAGGCTAAGGTTCCAAGATTCCTGAGTAATCTGTGAACCCATATGAAGGAGTGAATTGGGTTCATAAATACTAGGTCCATGGACGAAGAAATTCGTAAAGCACGAATGTGTTATCAGTAGTCGAAGGCAAAAGGAGAAGTGGGAAAAAGTTGGCAGCCAAGAAAAGGACAAAAAAATAGTTCAAACTTCAAAGGTACTAGAAGTAATAACTTTAAGAATTCTACACAAAGTTCTCTAAGCAAGAAATTTGGTAGAAATCATAAAAAAACTGGATGGCCAACTGAAGAGAGGCTTATAGAGGCTTCTAGCAAACTTGAGCAAGGGCAAGTGACCAAACGACCTCTGGAGTGTTGGGGGTGTGGTGAGGCACATTATTATATAAATTTCGCACAGCGAGCGAGAAGTGAAACCATTGGAAAATTTGCAGGAGGCTTCTACAGTAGGTGATGTGGCTCGAAACATACCTCAAATCAACATAACATTGGAGGATTGATAGGAATATTATCAGCCAAAAATGATAGAGTTGGAAAGTAAGTTACTGCCTCAATCTGTTTCTATTTTGGTTGACCCATGTTGAGATTCAAAAATATGATGGGCTTAGTGAAAAGAGCCACCTTCACAAAGTGGGCCCACAGGCTATGTTTGGCGCAAGTTTATTTTTAGACATGTCGATCATATTCTATGAGTTGCAGGATGCTATTTGTGGATGGTTGGTCAAGTTGGAAAAATATATGGACTTCTATTTTTATACATATTGGGCAGAATCTATTTTTAGATTGCCAGTCTAAAAATAGATATGTCGAATATTATTAGCTCTTAATAATATTTGGACTCTTAAACTTATCTTATTCTCTTGGATAACTTCAGTTAAGTGCACAGATGTGGCACAGGAGCTGACAGAAGGAATTACGCTATTCCTGAGGGTTTAGTGGAGCTATTGCATGGAGGAATTCAATTATAACTCATGTGACAGAGTTTGGTGCAGTTGGAGAAGTAGTTGGTGGAGTTGTGTTCAGTTTAACTCAGTAAGACACAGTTGAGTTAGTTGTATATAGTCTAACTGATTGATACACTAGTGAGAGTGGTGTGAATTAATTAGTTAATTAATTCACTAAATATTAACTCATTAATAAATTGAACAACACATCAGTTGACTATAGTTCATGGACAGTTTCAGTGGAGACCAGTGGAGAGATAGGTGAAATGGAAAGATGACTATCAATTGTGACTATAGTGATGCACTGCTTGCATCCAACACTCAGTAGAGATGCCAATGAGGATTGCACATTTCAATCCAGGCGGATTCAAGTTCATTCAAAGCCATTATTCAATACGAACTGTGCAGTAGAGGCAAGCTAGCAGGTGGCAGAGATCGGTGCATGGATTTGCTAGATCAGGACCTGATTAGTGTGCAGCGATTGTATTGTACTGAGAGCTTGATATGATCAGCTTTGTATGAGGATTGTTACAAGATATCTATGACATATATTATATACAGATAGTTGGGTTTTTTAGCTTCAGGCTTTCTCGTTGAAAAACTGTGTTAATTTGTGTGAACTTTTATGGTTTCATGTGTGCTTTGCAATTGATTTAATTTCTGCATGTAATGATCAATGGTGGAATATATTTTGTATTGTGCATGAAGCTAAAATAGTGTGTGATCAGGAGAATATTGGATATATAATGCATTATTTATATAATTTCTACATGGTATCGGAGCGATATTGATCATATCAATTGCAATTATTGAAGCGGTTGAGTTTTGTGCTGGTGGAATTCGAATTTGCTGCAGTGTTTTCTTGGTGTCGAAGTTGAGATGTCTTTCAAGAGATTGAGATTGGAGTATGCCCTTGAGGGCAGCTCAAATTATATTGCATGGAAATATAGGATGGAGGCGGTGCTAGAGGATAATGGGTTGAAGGAGTTCATATATGCAGAAATTCCAAAACCGGCTTCTAGCGATGCTGCCGCACTTGACGCATGGAAAAATAAGATAGCAAAATGTCGAAGGATTTTGTTGGAAGGTGTGAAGGATCACATAGTGTCCAACCTTCATGGTAAAGCTTCTCCATTCTTGATGTGGAAATCTTTGACAGACTTGTTCCAAAGCAAAAGTGACCAGAGGAAGTTGGCGCTTAAAGACAAGCTCAGAAAAATAAAAATGGAGAAGGGCAGAAGTATACCGAAGTACCTCATGAAGTTTTTCCATTGCAGGGATGAGCTGGGAAGTGTGGGGGTTACGGTAGATGAAGAGGACTTGGTGAGCTTGGCTCTCCTTGGGCTTCCAAAGATTTGGCATTCCTACGAGGACTCTGTCAATGGTCGGGAGAGACTGCAGGGATGGGAGCAACTTTGGTCGGATCTTGTGCAAGAGGAGATAAGGAGGAGTACCAAGGATGGATCTTCATCGAAGAATGAAGATGAAGAAAATTGTGCTTTGGCTGCCAAAGCAAGGGAAGGGAAGGGAAGGAAAAATCCTTCTCAATCCGGTGCAAAAGGCAAGAAGCAGGACATGTCCAAGGTGAAGTTCTTTCACTGTCACCAACACGGACATTATGCCACTAATTGTCCACAGAAGAAGAAAAATAAACAGACTGCTGGATCTGCAGCTGGAGAGGCCTTAGCCTTGCAGTTTGAGCTGGATTTTTCACTGATCGCATGCTTGGTCTCAAGTGTGATGGGATCAGTGTTGTTTCTTGAAAGTGGTGCGTCTTTCCATATGAAGAGAGACAAAGATTTGTTTACTGATTTGGATGAGAAGGATATTGGAGTGCACATCGAGATGGGCGATGATGGTAGATACAATGCGACTGGTATCAGGACCATTTCCTTTGAGAGGGAGTCTAGAAAACCTTTCATCTTGAAGGATGTCATGCATGTTCCAGGATTGAAGAAGAATCTGATCTCTGTGACGATGTTGGAAGACAAAGGATATGATGTTGTCTTTAGCGAGGGAAAATCTTTCCTGTGCAGTAACGCAACTGGTGAAACCTAGAGGATAGGGGTTCGAGTTAAGAACCTTTATCAATTGCAGGTAGATGGCTGCGCAAAAATGGCAAGAAAAGCAGAAGAAGTGGTCAGCCAGGATGAGGGTGAATTGTGGCACAAGAGATTGGGCCATCTTCACCATGGCGCTTTGCAAATTTTGCAGCAGATTTCTATCGGGCTTCCCAAGAGTACACTTGCACAGTCAGATCAGTGCAAGGGATGTGCTTTGGGAAAATTTGTGAAAGCCACCTTTCATGAGAAGGATAGTCGTGCCACGACGATCCTTGAGATAATTCACATAGAGGTGTGTGGACCTTTCTCAGTAGCTTCAACAGCAAAGCACAGGCATTATGTGATATTTGTTGATGAATTTTCTCGTAAGTGCTGGATCTTCTTCATGTAGAAGAAGAGCGACACATTCTCAAAGTTATATGAGTTTAAGGCACTGGTTGAGAAAGAGTCGGGGAAGCATGTGAAGGCTCTTAGGAGCGATAATGGTGTTGAATTCATCTCTGGCGAATTCAAAGACTTTTGCAGCACATAATGAATTCGAAGAGAGCTCATAGCGCCTCATAACCCACAACAAAATGGGGTCGCAGAGCGAAGGAATAGAATGATCGTAGGTGTTGCATGGGGGATGTTGCATGATCAGGGCCTTCCCATACACTTATGGGCTGAAGCATGCAACACTGCGGTTTATGTGCAAAACCGTTGTGCTCGTAGAGTACTTGGCATGAGTACACCCGAAGAGGCGTTTTCTGGTAACAAGCCTAATATTTCTCATTTGAAGATTTTTGGCTCACCTGTTTACATTCATGTGACAAAGGATGCCAAGAAGAAGCTGGAGCCGACCGCAGAGGTTGGGATATTTTTTTTGCACACAGAAACATCCCACAACTATTGTGTGTATTTTCCAGACAGTCGGAAGACTGTTGTGCCACAGGATATCAAATTTCATGAGGAGAAAGCCATGAAGTTGTCGCTTGAGAGGGAGCTACACTTGCATGCAGATGAGGAGCTACTAGTTCATAAGGATGAGCCTCAGGATGTGGATCAGCCACAAGAGGAGGTTCATGGAGTGGAAGAAACCACTCATGCAGCACCAAAAATCAGAGGGAGGAAGCGCACTATAGAAGATGAGAAACTGAGTCTTGATGCATCGCAGAATGTAGGAGCCCCTACATCACAGCACAGACAGAGATAGTCATCTGGTCGATATACTAGATACATGGCTCTGATGAGTAAGTGTATCGTGACAAAACCATCTTCTTTCGAGGAAGTTGTGGAGGACCCTACATGGGTAGATGTAATGGTGGAAGAGTATGATTCAATTGTCAGAAACAGTGCATGGGAGATTGTCCCAAGGCCAAAATGGAAATTCGTGGTAGGTTCGAGATGGATCTACAAAGTGAAGCAAGTTGCTGACGGGAGTGTCGAGAATTATAAGGCAAGATTTGTTTCCTAGGGCTTCTCACAGATCGAGGGGATCGACTATGAAGAAACGTTTGCACCTGTCGCAAGGTATTCTTCCATATGAACCATCCTTTATCTCTCAACACAGATGGGTTGGCACATTCAACAGATGGATGTGAAGACTGCGTTCCTCAACGGAGTCATTGGGGAGGAGGTGTACATAGAGCAGCCTGAAGGATTCGAAATCTTCAGCAATGAGTTGCATGTGTGGAGGCTCAAAAGAGCACTGTATGGGCTGAAACAAGCACCTCGTGCTTGGTACACATGGATAGACAGTTAGTTCACCAAACTTGGATTCACCAAGAGTAAGGCGAATCCAAACCTATACCAGATTGTGGTGGAGGGTAAGTTGCTGATCATTGTAATTTATGTAGATGATTTGATACTGATGGGTGATGAACAGTTGATACTCTCATGCAAGGTTGATCTTGCAAAGGAGTTTGAGATGAAGGACTTGGGCCTCCTTCATTATTTCCTGGGATTGGAAATTTGGCAGCGGAAGGATGGACTGTTTGTATCTCAAGGCAAGTATGCCCGGGAGATACTGGAGAAGTTCAATATGCAAGGTTGCAAGCCTATCGACACTCCTCTTCCTGGTGGTTGGAGGAAAGAGGATGCTACATCCGCAGAGGTAGTGGATGCCACTGTATATCGACAATTATTTGGTTCACTCATGTATAGATAGTCAATACACAACTGAACATATGCTATGCTATTAACCGGCTTTCACAAGCTATGGTTAAGCCTACCAAGCTCTTTTGGAAGGAAAGAAAGCATGTATTGAGATATCTCAGAGGCACATCGGGATATGGATTGTGGTACAGACAGTCGGATGAAGTGAAGCTGCATGGCTTCACGGATGCAAATTGGGTAGGGAGCCCAACGGATAGAAGGAGCACATCTGGAAGGATTTTCAGTATCGGGTCTACATCAGTTTCTTGGTACAGCACGAAGCAGAGATCCATGGCACTCAGTTCAGCAGAGGCTGAGTACATGGTAGCAAGTTTGGCTACATGCAAGGCTATAAGGATGACAAAGATCCTGGTCGGGTTGTTCGGTTCACACTTAGATCCTACTGTGATATATTGTGATAATTAGAGTTGCATTAAACTCTCAGTTAATCCAGTAATTCATGATAGATCTAAATATATTGACATCTGGTACAATCATATCAGAGATTGTGTGCAGTGGAGGATGATGTTGCTATCTTACATTCCTACGAAGGATCAGGATGCTGATATTGTGACGAAGGTGCTCACCAGGAGCAAATTCGAATACCATAGAGACATGATCGAGGTGGTCGTCCCTATCTTGATGAGAGCGAGTGTTGAGATTCAACAAGATGATGAGCTTAGTGAAAAGAGTCGCCTTCACTAAGTGGGCCCGCAGGCTATTTTTAGCGCAAGTCTATTTTTAGACTATGTCTATTTTAAGACATGTCGATCATATTCTATGAGTTGCAGGATACTATTTGTGGATGGTTGGTCAAGTTGGAAAAATATATGGACTTCTATTTTTAGACATATTGGGCAGAATCTATTTTTAGATTTCTAGTCTAAAAATAGATATGTCGAACATTATTAGCTCTTAATAATATTTGGACTCTAAACATTATCTTATTCTCTTGGAGCGCTTCAGTTAAGTGCACAAATGTGGCACAGGAGCTGACAAAAGGAATTACACTATTCCTGAGGTTTTAGTGGAGCTATTGCATGGAGGAATTTAGTTAGAACTCAAGTGACAGAGTTTTGTGGAGTTGGAGAAGTAGTTGGTGGAATTGTGTTCAGTTTAACTCAATAAGACACAATTGAGCTAGTTGTATCTAGTCTAACTGATTGATACACTAGTGAGAGTGGTGTGAATTAATTATTTAATTAATTCACTAAATATTAACTCATTAATCAACTGAACAATACATCATTTGACTACAGTGCATGGAAAGTTTCAGTGGAGACCAGTGGAGAGATAGGTGAAAGGGCAAGATGACTATCAGTTGTGACTATAGTGATGCATTGATTGCATCCAACACTCAGTAGAGATGCCAATGAGATTGCGCAGTGCAATCCAGGTGGATTTGAGTTCATTCAGAGCCATTCTTCAGTAGGGATTGTGTAGTAGAGGCAGGCTAGTAGGTGGCAGAGATCGGTTCATGGATTTGCTAGATCAGGACCTGATTAGTGTGTAGCGATTGTATTGTACTAAGAGCTTGATATGATCAGATTTGTATGAGGATTTTTACATGATATCTATGACATATATTATATACAGATATTTTGGGTTTTCAGCTTCAGGCTTTCTTGTTAAAACACTGTGTTAATGTGTGTGAATTTTTATGGTTTCATGTGTGCTTTGCAATTGATTTAATTTCTAAATGTAATGATCAATGGTGGAATAGATTTTGTATTGTGCATGAAGCTAAAATAGTGTGTGATCAGGAGAATCTTGGATATATAATGCATTAGTTATATAATTTCTACAACCCAGATGCAAGTCTAAGTTATGTTAATCCCAAAAAAGTGGAAGATGTAAATTAAAAGGTTATAAATTCAAAAATCCTTGGCTGGTATAGCTAGCCACCATAGCAAAAAGAAACGTAACTCCCAAAATTCCAAATTGCACATTGGAAAGTCTAGACCAACAGCCAAGCATGGACCTAAAAATATTTCCATTATTGTCCTATGATGTTTTGCTTGGTATGGATTGGCTAGAAAAACATTGGACCTTGGTGGACTGTAAAGAAAAGATTATTTATTACAGAATGCAAAATGGAACATGCAAAGAGATTTAGGGAATCAAGAAACCGCTATAGCTACGTCCTATTACAGCATCCCAAATGAATAAGTGTATGAGGAAGGGATGTCAGATTTATGCTATCCAGGTGGGATATGCCAATTCCAAGGAGAAATCTCTTATGTTGGAAAACATACCAATGGTACAAGATTTCATGGATGTATTTCCAGAAGATATACCTAGATTACCACCAAGAAGAGATATTTATTTTGCCATCGAATTAATGCTAGGAGCATCACCTGTGTTAAGGGCTCCTTACAGAATGAGTGTTCCAGAATTAACTGAATTAAAAATGCAGTTACAAGAATTGCTGGACAAAGGATACATTCATCCAAGTGTGTCCCCTTGGGAAGCACCAATGCTATTCGTAATGAAGAAGGATAGAACCATGTGAATGTGCATGGACTATAGACAGCTCAATAAATTAACAGTAAAAAATAAATATCCTTTACCACGGATTGACGACCTGTTCGATGAGGTGAAGGGGGCCACAGTATTCTCAAAAATAGATTTAAGGTATGGATATCATCAGATTCGGAATAAGGATGAAGATGTTTATAAGACTTCCTTTCATACCAGGTACAGGAATTATGAGTTTGTGGTATTACACTTTAGGTTAAAAAATGTGCGAGGGACATTTATGAGGTTAATGCATGGTATATTTAACCCCTTACTAGATAAATTTCTACTCATATTTATTGATGATATTTTATTCTATTCTAAGAATCAGGAAGAACATAGAGAACATCTAAGCATAGTGTTGGAAATGTTAATAAAACACCAATTGTATGCTAATTTCAGTAAATGTGATTTCTTTAAAACATAAAACCAATACTTAAGCCATGTTATTTCAGCAGAAGGGATTTCTTTTGACCGAGTGAACATTAAGACAATCATGGAATGGCGAGTTCCCTAGAATGTGGCAGATATATGATCCTTTATGGGATTGGCTGGGTACTATCGAAGATTCATTGAAGGATTTTCCAGAATTTCTTTTCCAATCACCTCTTTGCAGAGAAAAGGAAAAGTCTTTAAGTGGACTAATGAGTGCGAGAATAGTTTTGAGAGGTTGAAGAAGTTATTCACCATTTCACCATCGTTGAGGGTAGGTGACCCCAAAAAAGAATCTAAAGTTTGTATAGACACTTGTAAAGAGGGATTTGGGGCATTTTTATCTCAGGAAGGAAAGGTAGTCGCCAATGAGTCAATAAAGTTAAAAGAGCATCAGCAAAGATATTCAGCCTATGATTTGGTGTTAACAGCAGTGGTACATGCACTCTGGGTATGGAGACAGTACCTGCTGGGAAAGAACTTTGTATTAAAAACTGATCATAGTAGCTTGACCAGTTACTTCAAGGAAGCTCATTTAAACTCCCGACACACAAGATGGAATGATTTCCTAAGTGAGTTTGATATGGACATTCAGCACGTGAAGGGGAAAGAAACCATGTAATAGATGCCTTAAGTAGGAAAATACACTGTTTTTATGTGCTATGCTACAAACAGCTTGAATGAAAATTTCTTGACCAAGTAAAAGAGGAAGCACAGAAGGATCTATAATACCAACTTTTATGGAAGAAAATGGAAGAGGCCAGAAAACAAGGGAACACTTCTGAGTGTGGAGTTAGTAAAGAGCTAAAGCTAACCTTCAGAGGAAAAATTTATATACCAAAACATGTGGATCTAAAAGAGCTAATAATGAATTAATATCATTGAAGTAATTATGCAGGACATCCAAGATACCCGAAGATATTAACTACAATTAGAAAAATATATTTTTGTCCTGGTATGTGAAGAAACATTGCTGAATACTTAAACAAATGTTTAGAGTGTCAACAGGTCAAGGTGGAGCATCGACATTCGCCAGGATTGTTACAAACCATACCAGTACTTGAATGGAAATGGGAGGTCATATCCCTATACTTCATTATGGTTTTACCAT
Organism: Pinus albicaulis; assembly: GCA_034641835.2. NCBI lineage: Eukaryota > Viridiplantae > Streptophyta > Pinopsida > Pinales > Pinaceae > Pinus > Pinus albicaulis. The sequence continues at coordinate 219,347,828 of CM076583.1, forward strand.
GATAAAAGAGGCATAATGACTCTATTATGGTGGTGATCGATAGATTGAGTAAGTCTACACATTTTATACCTGTATAGTCTACTTACAAAACTGTACAGATAGAAGATATTTTTATGAGAGAAATTTTCAGACTCCACGGCATTCCAAAGACTGTTATTTCAAACAGAGATGTGAGTTTTACTTATCATCCTCAAAAGGATGGTCAAATAGAATGGGTAAATCAATATTTGGAAGACATGTTGCACATGTACGTGATGCAACAACCAACTAAATGGGAGGAGTATTTGCACCTAGTTGAATTTTATTACAAAATTGGTTATAAGGAGTCCCTTAAGATGAGTCCTTTTGAATCTCTATATGGGAGGTAATGTTGTACTCCCACAAATTGGAGTAGCCACGAAATGAGACTAATGCTTGGACCGGAGATGGTGGCTGAAATGGAATCGAAAGTAAAGAATATCAAGAAAAAACTGAAGGTTGCACAAGATTGACAGAAGATATATGCAGATAAGAAAAGGACTTATCGAGAGTTTGAGGTGGGTGACCATGTGTATGTGAGGATCAAACCGAGGAATATCACTTTGAGATGGGTCTCTTGTGCTAAGTTAGCCCCAAGGTTCTTTGGACCCTTCCTAATATTGGAAAGGATGGTACTTGTGGCACATCAGTTGGCTTTACCCAGCCACATTCGGGTGCACAATGTGTTTCATGTGTCCCTACTAAAGTGATATGTACATGATTCGAAACATGTAATCCATTGGAAAAATATTCAGGTAGAGCCGGATGGTGAGTTTCGAGTCAAAACTTAACGTATAGTCGACAAGAGAGAATTTATGCTCTGGAATCAAGCCATCACCCAGGTTAAAGTGCAGTGGAAGCACTTCAGCACAAAGGAGGCTACTTGGGAAGATGAGGGATTTGTACGTGAGGCTTACCCAGAGCTATTTCTTGAGCTGGAGTGAAACACCAAGGACGGTGTTACTTCCAGGGGAGGAAGTTGTAACAACTAAATTTGGAATTAACTAGTTGTTAATTAGTAATTTCACATTTTAGTTATTATTTTTAAAAGAGAAGACAAAAAAAATTATCATTTTTGGAAAAGTTTATTTATTTTATTATTTGGAAATAAAATTGGTTATGGAAACTAGTTCCATAAAAAAGTAAAAAGGTTTATGGTAAAAGTATTCCAAGAACTGAAGGTTGGTTGGACAGTTTGGATAGTTACTTGTTCCTCTGAGGATAAGAGGAATATCCCAGTGAGGAATAGGAGTTATGTTTAGAGACTGAGGAAGAGAGTGGTGAAATTTACTGAGCTGGTATAGAACAGTGAAAATCACTCATTGTTCCTGAAATTTTCTGCTACTAACTAGACTTGGGGTCCTGAGGTCACAACAGAAAATACTGCCAACCTATACCTTTCAGGTGTAGAGCACGAGGGAAAGAGAAGGATGTAATCGCCTCTATTGAAGGTTCGGTGGACATCAGCAGTGAATTGCACATTCAGATAAGTAACTGTGAATTCTAGTAATTGAATAGGAATGATTTCATTAAGTGCATTTATAGGTATGTGCTTAGTTAGATTCAAAGATAGTAACTATGTAAAAAAATACAAATGTTTAAAGAGGATAGGAAATTCTATGTTCGTGTGTGATTAAGCAAGGTATTTACAAGTTCTGTGAGTTTTATGTGAAAATATTTTAATGTGTTTCTGAGTTTGTTTTCTATAAGAATAAAAAATAAATTACCATTTAAGGAAGAACAATATTTAGTTGTCCTAAGAGTAAAGAGATCAATTTATTGCACTATATATAATGAAGCAAACCTAGTTTAACTGTGATAAGTAAATATAGTAGTTACTGTAATGCACATGAACAATGACATTAAACTATTATATAAAACAATAGAAAGTCTCATAATTATCTTTTTTGCATGGAACAAATTCTATCAAGATAGCAAAGTAGAGACAACAAGTAAAGGAAATAAAATTTATTGAACAAACACTAAACAGTAAAACTCGAGATATCGCAAAATTGGTTGAAGAGAACTCTTGGTTCTAGACCCGAGGAAGAACCTAAAATCTAGAACACATCATTTTATTTTGATATAACTATACATAGACAGGCACTGGAGATGATCCGGTCACCATAACTAAGCATAAAGAACCTGTGATATTAAATTTCAAGGGAATAAGTATTCAGAGATAAAGAGACGAATGCTTTTGAAATCCATACTGTAAACTAATAAAATGATTCTCTGTATACAATTAATATAGTAACCGTATTCATTTAAAAAAACACTTGCAAATAAATAGCAGAATACCCAAATCAACCAAAAGCTCGACGAAAACCATATTAAACTAGAAAGCATGCAATATCTTGAGGAATAGATAACCATGGTATTACTGTTGGTAAATGCAACCGAAATTTTTTTTCAAGGCTAAACAATTATTACATGAATACAATTAGAAGTCATGTAGGGTGTTAGCGCTCAAATCTACCTTAGGCTGAAATAAGGTAAAACTCAAGGCTACATCAAACCACGCTCAACCTCGTAGCTAGCCCTACGAGGACAGGAGAGGGCTCTCTCCGGGTCTATCTCGGCAAAAGGTTTTCAGAGGGGCTGAGATGACTTATAATGAACAATGAATACTGATTTTAGGCTAGTAAAGAGATAGGTAAGTTTGATTTTGATTTTGTGGGTTTTTGTTGGGGAAATGGGAAAAAAACAATTTTTGGGTCCGGGGATAAGGCCAGATCTTTGCAGAATTCGAGTTGGGGTGAGGTAGGCAGTAGTCTTGATGCTTTTGATTGGGTATATGGATATATAAGAACGACAAGGAGCTGAAGAGGGAAAAGAAGAACTTGGATCCTCTCCAAACCGGCGAAAACATGTAAAACTAAACGAATTCAAAGGCTGAGCACTGTAATCAATGGATTCAACCTCATCTACTCATTCATTTTAGTTTCAAAAGCATAAGAAGGAATGGCATACATTAAACATGAAATAGCTTACAATAAACTGAGAGAAAACACTATCAAGAATTGAAAGCCACAAGAATCCCAATAGGTGCTGCAAAACCTCTGATCTTTCCTTAGCCAAAATATGAAAAATATGTACAATAGTGTGCCAAAAGTTTCCCAAGAGTCCAACCTCTCCAACCTCTGAAAATGATTGATAAATTACATCATGTAGAGCATCCTAACCCCTTCCCATGCCTCTAGGGGTCGAATTCCTTCTTCAGGGATCAGTTTCAACCAAATTCTAATCAAGGAGCTAAAATCTAGGCAGCTAACAACTTGCCTCTAAAAGAGTGGAAACTGATTCATTTACATGATTTTCACTTTTTTGAGAGTGAATCTTCTAGAATAGGTAAAATTAAGCCAAAGTTACATGCCAACCATCAATTTACATCATGAAAACCTAAAAATTTCATCCACAAGCAAAACTGGTCCCAACTGGCTGAAATTCTGAGCTGGAAGTTGAAAATTCAGCCAAAAATCTATGTGGGTAGCGCGCCTTTCAGCCTGATTTTGAGGCACTTCCCGGCATCCAAATTGAGCTCATGATAGCGCGTTGGAAAGCCCTAGATGTTGGCTATCCAACCCAAGTGGCATTTCCCAATTGGGAGCTCATTTTCCCCTCCAAAACTTCATTCTCCCAGAAGTACTTCCTGCTGGTGCAAAAGGTGGTAGCAAGGTGGTTTTCATGGTGTTTTTGGGCCTTTTGACCATCCAGAATCTGATGAAATGCTTCGGCAATCCCTAAGCAGGCATAACTTACTATGAAAAACCCAAAAATGCAAAGATTTCCTTCAGCAAGTGTCCCGAAAAAAAGTGAGCACATCGACGCGCTACCCGTATGGCTGAAAAATCTGTTTTGAGGCATAAAAAAATCACAATTGACAAAATTTTCTCCAAATTTGCTCAAATTTGGAGCGAAGACCCTCCATCAAGTATCATGCCCAGCCAACGAAGCCTCGGCCAAAATCAGGAGTGGATCAGGCCTTTTCCGCCGTTTTAGTGCTTCGCTGAACCTCCTCTTCAAAATCTTCATTCTCGCTTTGCAGACATGCATGCGAGCCCAATAATGACCTTTCATGTGACGAAGCATGTCTTTCTCTCTATTTGCCTTTGCCAACAACTTCTCCAGATGAATGTTAACATGCGTGAGGCAAGAATCTCGATTAGCCGGTTTCATATCACCAGGTCTCTTCTGGGCCAATTGTCGATCCTCACAGATTCGATGCAGCTCATAAAGTGTGTGCTCATCCTATAGCTGTTTGTTACGCTGCTCCAGGTAGTTTATCACCCACTGAGCCCTCTGCAATTTCTCTTTCAGCGTGTCATTCTCGGCCCTCTACTCCTGGATGATCTCCTTCAGTTTCGAGCTAGGAGAGCTCGCATCAACATCAATGATCGTGAAATCCGTGTCCCGACCTCCTGATGGGCCCTCATCATGCATGGGATTCTTGTACTGAAGAAGAAGGCGAGACCCCTTCGACATCATGTCGAGATAATACTCGCTCTGCTGATGGAGTCGGCGAGACCCCTTCCACCCCGGGTGGAGATAATACTCACCGTGTAGTTGCAAATAAGGCCCTGTGACCTCGCTGGTATGTCACATACAATGGAGCACTGATATGCTCAATCTCAGGAATGTCAGGCTGGTGTGAAATCTCTCCCTCATCATAAACTACCTCGGGAGGCGGCTGTGGCACTGTGAAGAATTCACGGGAGATGAAATCCTCCCAAGTAATGCCCTGCTGTGGAATCACTGTCATACTCTTGCTCATAAACTGAATCTGTCTCTGACATAGCTTTGAAAACCAGTTGTCTGCAATATGTGTGTTGATATAGGTGTAGTGAAGTCAAAGGCTTCAATGCATTATCAAAACCCAAATATATTGCATATGTACCAAAACATCATAAGCAAACAAGTGACAGTGGTACTAGCTCTCTTTTAGTGGCATAAAACAGTCTCTGTTTTGATCACAAGTGATTTTGACAAATAAGTACCAAATGTAAATGTAGTGTGCAGCCTTTGTAAATGCTGGCCAAGGATTTGTCAATGGACTGTGTTTGTCAATAGGAGATAGTGGCCATGAAATAATAGCAATGACAATAGTGGTAGAATGGCAAAAAACTATGTGAAAACATGAGAGTATATGAAAACAAGGAAGCATGTGATAGCAGTGGTAAGATGATAAACTAAGGGCGTGAGGATGATGTACACAATGTGCCAGGGCATGAGCATATCTACCATTCACAAAAGTTTTCAAACCCTTTACAAGACTGTCCATATATATTCAAAACCCTTAAGGAATAAATATGCTTATAAATGTAGGGTTTATACATTTCTCTTCAACCAAGGCTTTTTTCCCAACAATAATAACACCACAATCATGCTAAAATTTACTGAGCAACCTTTAGAAACCTACTTGCAAGTCGATGGAGGCGTTTGAGCTCAAAATCGGACGCAAAAACAAAATTTTTTGGCTCTGTCGCTGTATGGGTAGCGCCCCTGCCCAACGGGTAGCGCCCGGCAAGTGGGTAGCGCCTGTGTTAATTAACACTGGCTGTTGGTGTTATGTGGGTAGCACACCTTATGTGGGTAGCGCGCACTCTGTATGGGTAGCGCGCACCTTTCTATGAGTAGCTACATAGTGCATTTTGCAGGAAGCTTTTGGAGGCCTTCCCGGTGTCCAAATTGAGCGTGTGATAGCTCGTTGGAAAGATCTTGGAGTCTACTTTCCAACCCAAGTGGAATTTTTCAATTTTTACTTCATTTTCCTTGTCAAAATGAAATCTCCCAACACTAGTCAAAATGAGCACAATGAGGCTGCCTCAAGGCAGAGCGCTGTTGCAGTCAACTTTTGAAGGTCTTCCTCAACTACAAATTGAGCTCATGATAGCTCATTGGAAATATATTTGTGTCTAGTTATCCTTTGACTCATCAAGCAAGTCATTTAGCCAACCATGCTAGGATAAATCTTGATTTTCCCAAGGTCACTTCAGAGGTGCATTCAATTCTCCTGAGGCAACGGTATTTTTGACATTTCTCTAAAACCATGATACCTATGTAAAAAGTGAAAGGTTTTTTTCTTCCTTGGGATGTTGTGGACAAAAACCTCTCTCATTTTTCCAAAATTCATCTTTTATTGCTCTGAAACATCTTTTGAGTGAAACTTATCCCGATGTGTGAAACAAGGGATTTTGTCGAAATGAAGCGAAATGAAGGGGATACGGGGCTTATAAATTCTTGGGGAAATTTTTGCAAGTAGGGAGGGATGTTAGGAAGCATGGGAAAGTGGAATCTCAGAGATTTAGTGAGGGGAAGGGGTCCAAAAGGGAAAAACACAGGCCTAGCCTAGAAAATTGCCAAGTTGTGGCAAAAAACGAGGGTTTGTGCAAAAATGAGGAATTTGGGGGATCTCAGTGATGGGAAGTGTTTAATAAGGTACATTAATGATAGGGGAAGGTGTATGAACATCAGGATACAAGTTTTTTCGATGATTTGACCATCCAAGAGAAACTACCTCCAAAACCCTAGGAGAGGGAAATGGACCTTACCTAGGCACAACTGAAGCATGAACAACTGAAGCATGAAAAAGGTGTAAAATGACTCAATGGAACTTGACATGATGATGACAACCCTCTGAATGATGGCACACTCAGCTGAATGGTGACATGGACCGACATTTGGACAAATTTGAAAAGAGTGAAAACAAACCCTAGACCTAATGCCTAGTGACCAAATTTTGCTTGAAGACTCATTGAAATGAAAAAATTTGAGCTTCACACCTTAAAATCACTTTGTAAGAGCATGTTTGATCACTGGAGGAAGGCTACAAAGGCTGACTCTAACATAGGGTACAAAATTAATGAAAAACACAATTTTGAAAGACTTTCAATCCTCAGAAATTCGTATTAAACCATAAAGGTTTGGGAAAACCCAACTGAGACCCAACAGGAAATGGTTCACGATGAAACCTCTTGAACAAGCAGTTTGGGAATATAATATTAAACATAGCTGTAATTAATTACAGAATTCATAAGAAGTAACCATTGTTTCCAGCTCTTCTGAGCTAACCGAGTATCACAAAGTACTTGTAATGGTTCTAAAAGATTTGCTATCTAATAGCCGAACTGTGAATAAACCTAACATGCCGGTGAGCTTGCAGACAAGCGAATTTAGCAGAAGGGTACCTGGAGGAACAGGAAGAAGCTGTTAGCCGAGAGTCCACAACCAAATGGATAGACCGTCCATGTTATGGTAATAAGACCATACCTGTTATTGTCATTCTTGTCATACTTCCAATAGTGATCAAACTTACTCTTTTGCATTTTCATGTTAGGAGTCCCATACCATAAATTTTAATCATTCCATTAGGTCATGGATTCATTGATGGTAGTGGTATTTCATCAGTTTTCCCTCATGTGAAACTTGTTGATTCTCCTCTCTATGGTATTTAGTCATGATTCACATTCACTTTCTAACTCATGTCAGTAGGTCATAGGGTTGGTCTCATTAGGTATTAGGGTCTCATCGTGGTCAAATCAATGAGTCAAGTGTCATAAATATCAGCAAGGTCATGAGGAGGTCAAATAAAATCAAAGGCATAGTATTTGCAAAGACCAAAGAAATGTTTTATTGAGCTTGATGTAATTTTCACCTCAAAACCATGTTTTGAGGTGAAAACATGGTACTTTGCTTTCATTACCATCTTTATGTAATTTTATGACTTCATATGTAATAAGTTGCACTTCAGAAGCTTCTATCTCCACAAAAGCCACCACCATGCCTTTCAAAGGTGTTTTCCACAGCATTTTCATTGTAAAATCATGTTCGGAAAGAGCCTGGAAAGAGCTTTCCAACGGTATATTATACTCTCAAAACTGACAACTAGATTGAAAATTATGCCTAAGTGAATAAAGATCCCCAGTAGCCTAAATTTACCCCTTTTCTCACTTAGTCCCTTAAAATTTATAATATAATATTAAGTTTTTCCCCTAAACTTTATAATATAATCTTGAAGTGTTTCAATCGTAACCCTTTTCCGATCACATCACATAAATCACAACTCTCGATTGAGTACCCTCGATTGAGTTAATTTCTAATTTAGAAACCCAGATGCGATTGACCCCCTCCGATGCGATCGCATCGCATCGCTGATCCAATCCCTCATTGCATTCCCTCTTCCGATTTCCCCGATGTGATGAAATCGCATATCGCCAATCGCATTTTTTATTCCGAGCACTTAACCCTCTGATTCCTGATTGCGATTGGTTGGGGTCCCACCTTAAATCCCTTCTGCCTTTTCCCAAGTGAAACAAGTTTTTCCTTTTTAAAATGAGGAAAATTGATTTTAAAAATATTTCATATGTTAAACCTCCATGCTCCCTCACCCATGTGATTGATCACACATCGCCAATCACAATCGGCAGTTCCCATTGGCACTTTGCTCCACTCCCATTCCTGATTGCAATTGCGATTGTTCCCCACGTCCCACCATAAAACCTTCCACCCCACTCCAAACAAAAAGGGTTGTTCCCTTTGTAAAAGCGATAAATCAATTTTAAATATTTCTTAAGCTTTCCATTGTAATCGGCATTTTCCCACAGTCCTTTACTCTCGCTTCACTCCCCTTCCGATTCCCGATTAAGATTGCCCCTTTTCCCTTATATACTATCGCATCGCATGTTTTCCATCGCACTATCCCAATACACCTCCCCCCCTTTCCGATTGTGATTCCCATGTGTCCCGCCTTAAAACCCCTCTGCTCTTTTCAATGAAGAATCGTTTTTCCCCTTTGTAAAGTGCAAAATTTATTTTTATTTGTTCTATAAAGGCTTTTCCTCCATTGCATCGCATCATTTCATCAGCACTTAAAACCCGATCCCCGTCTCGTCCCGATTTGTGATTGCGATTTCCCCTTTTCCCTTTACACTAATCACAATCGCAAGTTTCCATCACATCTCTCCCTTATGTGATACACCTTCCCCTCTTTCGATTGCGATTGCGATTCGGGCTCACCATCCTTAATTTCGCTCTTTGTCCATAAAAAACGTACTTTTCTTCATTAAAAGGCATAATTTCAGTTTTATTGTTTTCAAAAGGTATCAATTTTTCAACGCTTGGTTTTTCTTCAAAAGAGAAAAAATAGAGAAACAACCAAGGCTGAGAACTAAAAATAAACCAGAGACATCTATAGAAAGCAATGAAAAGGGGATGTGTTCTTTATTTTTCCCATTTTCATTCATTGGGTGTAACAAAAAATCTCCAGATGATCAAAGAAGTATTGTTGCTCCTTCTTTTCAAGGGCAGATCGTTGGTTTTCTTCCTATATTCAGATTTCGGTTCCTGAGCTGGTGAAACAACTCCTTCTTCTGTGGATACCCCCCCCCCTTAAAATTTATATATTTAATGTAGTTCTTCATCATTGTAAAAGGGGGGGAATTAAGTGTGGAATTAGTTTGGAAATCATTGAGGACGCTCTGCGCTCCATTTGTAACACTTTGGCAGGGAATTAATAAAGATATGCAGCTCTGATTTTTGGGATCCATGTGGTATGAATTTTAGCATTTGTTCTTTCATTTGTGTTCATCTGTAAATTTGTTATTTTTAACATTCATTAATTTCATATCTCTAGTTGAATGTTTTCAAGATAGATAGGTAGAATCCATTGTGTAATGCTCTACCTTGGGAAATCATTCAATACTCTATGTTTCCTTTCTATTTGAAAAGGAACCATCTCCTATGCCCTTTTCAGCTCCTCACTAGTCTTACCATTCCATCATTATTTTAAGCTTAATTGTTAAAATTCCTGCCTACCTTGCCCCATGAAATACCCTGTGTCTCTAGTTTAATTCCCCAAATTCAAACTGCCCCATCTGTTCCACATAACCCTTGAATTTTATAAAAACCTTTCCCATTATTATACCTAGCCTAAAATCAGTTTACATTATGCTTCATTGAATATTTTTCCCTGGAGAGAGCCCTCTCTTGACCTTGTAGGGCTAGCTACAAGGCTGAGCGTGGTTTGAGGTTACCTTGATTTGCCTTCTTTCAGCCTAAGGTTCAAATTAGGTGCTAACATTTCTGGCAACCATACTGGGGACCATTAAGCAATAAAATATTGATCACCCCAGTAATATATTTCATATAAGTTCCTGGACTCTGGATGATGATATTCAGAGTTTTCTAGGTTGAAATAAAACATTGTAAAGCAGAAATTTGACCACACTGGCTTCAAGAATATACATAAGGGCCACTCCAGATCCAAATCCTCTGTCTGTGTTTGAAAATCCTAATCTTATTCCAAGGATAATTAGAAGACAAGAAGTATCACTAAGTCCTAAACCTATTTTTAGATCCCACACTTGGCCCAATGAGTGGTTTTTTATAGAAAACCTTTATTTTGATGAATGTTTTGAGCTTTCTTTGCTTAGAAGTAAGTCTGAAACTGCACTTGATGACATAGTTTTAGATCCAGAATTTCTTATAGATATCGAAGTTCAAAGAGCAAACGCATCAATTGATGATTATATTTTGAATTCCCCTCAGACATCTATCACTGTAACTAATATCCTTGAGCCTTCAGAGTCATCAGGAACAACATTTCCTCCCCCTAATTCATCAACATTGCCATCAGTTTCAGAGGTCAATTCTCATCTTTCACCTCCTCCATCAACACCTCCCTTGCATCCTAGTATCACAAACACTATTGTAAATCCACCTCGAGTCATGGTTTCCTGGTATGCACCCTTGGTTTTACCTCAGAATTTGAATGATATTCCTGCTAATTACCAAAGTAAAATACCTATCTTTGATGCCACTTAAAGCATCAGATCCTAGCATCATGTTGATAAGATGAATGAATTTTTTGATCTTCATGAGGTAGAGGGAGAGAATGTAACCACAAGATTGTTTGTCCAAAGCTTTATAGGTGAAGTTAGAAAGTGGTTCAGAGCCTTACCGACAGGTTCTATCCACACTTTGCAGGAGTTACATAGACAATTCTTAGACTGGTGGGAGGTGTTAGCTCCCTGTAATCAGCAAGATTGGAAAAATTCTGACCACAGGGAGAAACACTGTTTCAACCTCTTTGGGATTCTAGGATCTATCCCTCCTGAATCTGGGGAGGGATCTCTTCAATAAGTGCAAAGATGGATTAGTCTTTGAAGTTTTCATGGCTAATGATTTTAGGGTAGTTATGAAGGCCAAGGGGTTTTTTTTGCTTTGGATGGTTGAGCATGATTATTATTTGAGGGGAAAGCTCCAAGTGCAAAGAGTTTCAAAGGTGAGAAGTTGCAAGCAAATAGAACAAGCTTTGGCCAAAAAGATAGATAATTGCAGGTTTTAGTCCATTGGGCTATGGAGTAATGATAGGGTTTTAATTGAAACAATCAGGTTCAAGAGTGGTCTATGGGGCAAGTCATCTATGTCTCAAGATCTCTTTAAAGTTGATTTATGTAATGGAGTGATACAAAAAGAAGGGAATTTAACAAATGAAGAACAAAGAGCAGCCCAGGATCTGGTAAGTACTTTGAAACTAGCCAGCCTTTGACAAACACTTAAGAAAGAAATAAAAGCAATCTAGTATTTGGTAAGTACTTCAAAACTAACCAGCCTTTGATATACTTTGAATAGAAAAACATTTAAAAATAGAGGGAAACTTGAAGGCCACTTTTGGAGAAGAATCTAGCGGGTCGGGCTCACCAAAAATCCTCTCCTAGCTCTACTTTACTTGGTTACTTTCGAGAAAAACACAAAGATAACACAGAATGGCCTAAGATCTGGTAAGTACTTTGAAACTAGCCAGATTTTCACACATTCCAAAGGAAACTTTCGGACAGTTTTTGGGGATAAAACTAGGACCAGGGCACACCATATCTTCCTTAGTTCATCTCTACTTAAAAATATACTGAAAATAGCATTCAAGAATAACAATTATCTAAGACAATATGACAAGGGAATGCTAGCATTCCTATACTTGAACTGAATTAAATCATTCCTAAATAACACAGATTTGGAAGAAAACATGTAGATAAAGATTTTCAGTCAGAGGAGGGTACTGATATATAGTAGGTCCTAACTCTATTCATGTTGTTCTTTATAAGAGAAGATGAACACAGTGAAAACTGAAATAAAATAACAATTTACAATAAGAAATAACATCACCATCGACATAGACCAGGATCCCATAAATCAACTTGTATTGATGCTCCAAACCAGTTACAGATTTAAGTCCAATGCTTCAGCTTAGCAATCATCTACATTTCCCAAACTAACTTTTCTATCACAAGTAGAGCTTCAAGAGCCAGTGAACATTATTTACTATCAGACATTTTAGCTCAAGTATATTTCAAAGTTCTGCAACCAACATTTTCTCATCTTCTACAGGAGTATCTATAGAAGAATGAGGAGGTGGGATCTGATAAAAGATCTCCCAAGAAAATTAATACAGATTAATGACTTCTTGGCCTTTGAGGAGCTCGATGGAAAAGTTTACAGGTGTTCTGTCTGCATTAATTTTTTTCATTTAAGATTAAGCTCGGTGGGAGCTCCTATTTACTTTTGAGGCTCTGTGTTATGTTAAAGTAACTCTGCTTATATTTTTTCATTAAGTTTATGGCAGAATTAACTCTCTGGCTGCGCTGAGGCAAATGTTTCTTTTGATCAATAACTTCGGCCTCTGTTTGAATGCTTTGAGGCACAGGTAGCACTATGGTAGCTGGGAGGAATCAATTTTCTTCAGATGTGGTGGTGGAGGCCTTTCTGTCTGATAAAGATTTATGATTTTATTTTAACAGTGTTTAATTTGGAGGATTAGGCTTTTGATAATCAATCTTAGCCGTAACCCCCCAAACTGTCTTCAATATTCTGTTCTGCTGTGTTCTGTCTTCGACACTGATACTATTTTAATTTTATTTTAATAATACTGTGTCTTGTTGATTTGTAGGCCGAACAGGGCGCATATGTCATCAATGCCTCATGAAACATTGATGAGACGTGGAGTTTGAGCCCTGCGAATGGTTCCCTTTGATGAATCAAAGGCATGGGAATCGTCATCCCCAGCCTTCGGCTTTCTCTTGAATATGATGGGAAACCATTTAAACATTTGCACAATACAAAACTATATTATAAATCCTGTGTTTTTGGGTTTTTCTACGACAGAAATTGTAGGGAGGAGTGTGGCCATCGGATGGCATCATCCGATAGTCGGGATTGGTTTAGAAGAGGTCAAAGGAGAGCAGAGGGAGAAAATATATCGGATCCGTTGATCGTGCAAGGATCGACGATGGAGGGCGCGCGTGATATCACACAAGAGAAAAGAGGGGAAACATTTTCGGGGAGGAAAACAGTTGTTTTCGCACAGTGAAAGGGTGGGGAAACGGTTTTAGCTTTTGGAACGCGATATGCATCAGAGGCCGCCACGTGGATTTTAAAAACCATCTACGTCACATAATTTTTGAAGATTAACCAACGTGCTTGAAGTTGCACAACTTGGAGTATGGACTGTTAGATCTGGGGCCTCAAATCTAATGGCGGAGAGTGAATTAAAAAATATGTGTAGGCGGAAGCAGGAGGGGCGGTTTCTTTTAGACCATTGATCTAAGATCTGAACAGCTGAGATTGGTTCTAGAGGGAGGCAGGACCCATAGGGGGCAGGCCCTGTCAGGTTAATAAGAGCCATCGAATTAAAAATATGAACGGTGAGGATTTATTCTAGCGGTTGGAATGAAATAATGCAATGGCGGAGGAAGGGTTAATGAGAACCGTTGATCTGCAGAGATCGACGATCGAGATTAGCCGAGACATCATTAATAACAGGGCACATAAATATAACCAAAGTCAGGGGGATTGATCTGGACCGCCTGATTTGGACACTTGGATGGTCCAGATGCAATCAGAGCTTCTCAATCAGTGGGGTGGTGGACATGGAGGGGCGTCGAAGCGGTTGAGCGTTGGCCGTTGATCTGAGGATCAGATCAACGGTGGGGAGTGAATCAAAGGGATGTCAATCGGAGGCAAAAATATGTCTAATACACTTGATGAAAAAGGTTGCAATGCAATATTGCGCATGCCATTGGATTGGCCAGAGATCAACGATGGAGAAGGGTTCAGCCAATGATCGGGCAAGACCCCATTATTTAATATGAAAACCCAAACCTTTGTATAATACAAAGGTTTTGGCAGTGGAATTTATAGATATGAAATGAATGGGCGCCCGTTTTCGGGGCCTTTGGATGTGTGGAACGCAAATAGGCCCAAGGTTTTATATATATGGGGCCCAATCGCAATCGGAGATCGGGCCTTGGTCTTTTTAATCTACCAATTCGTTTCTCTCCGATGCGATTAGCGCTTCGAGATTTCAACACTTGGTCCCGGGGCGTAGGTTATATGGATAAAGTGGAGGAGGACAGAGTTTATACAGAGGGCTAATTGCATCGGAAACTTTGTGAGGCAAAAGGACTTGCATGCTGTGTTTTCATTCCGATGCAATAAGCACTGAAAGGCTCTAGCACCTGGTTCTAAGGTGTAGGCATGTGGAGGGGAAGTGGTTTAGGACTTAGCCCAAGGGGGCTTAAGTCTGCAACATAAAACGGTATTTTTTATGAAATTTTCAATGTTTTTCAATGGTTTTGGGGGTTTCGGTATAGTTTAAAAATGAGTTTTAAACTATGTTAAAAATGATTTTCATGAATGGAAGAAGGGGAATCATGAAAATAGAAGAGTTTTATAGAGGAAAAAGGGAGCAATATGAAGGTTAGTTTTTTAATGGACGAGGGGGGAAAAAGGGATTTTGCAGCCGTCTTTTCTCATGAAATCAACAGAATTCTAGAGTGTAAAATGGGCAAAGCAGTGAAGATTTGGACATAGGCATGAGGCCTTCAAGAGTATTCAAGAGATAACACTTTTTGCAATAAAATTTGTTCCTTGAAGGCTCCAAAAAATGATTTAGCCACCTTTTGGTATAAAATTTTTTATAGGTGGCTAACAGTGGCTCCACTTGGGGATGGTGCCTTCTCGAAGGCATCAAGAACTTCAGACTTCCATTCTCTGGGAGGCTGATCAGTGCCTCATCCATTGGGCTGGCTTTCTTTCCTTGAATGATCTTATTTTTATCTGAAAACATATTAGCAGCCATAAAAACAATGGATATTTCATCAACAAGCTTTCTACCTACCCAATCCTACAGATCTAACATTTTTTCTTCTTTAGAGTGCACTTGGATTAGCAAACTCTTTTTACAACATTTTATTCCTTTGTAAGCAATAAATCTAATCTATTTCTACTCCTTATTTCTCCATGGACTAAGATTAAACAGTTGAGTCCATATGATTCTCTACCTAATCTACTAATCTGTTAGGATTAAACAGTCTAACAGATTTTTATTCTCTAAATTCTACAACAAAAATTTAAAAGAATACAAGTTTAGGATTGTACAGTCTAACTTGTAGCGGATCTATGGCATAAAAACAAGCTGCACATAGATATTATTTTGTAGAAAATTAAATCAAAATGGAAGGCTTAAGATCTAAAAGTTCGAAACACTTCCTTCACCTTTCTCTTCAGCTCTGTTTTTGAGTTTATTCGAGTTGTTTTTGCTTTGTTGACTGGTTCAGATTTTGAGCTAAGTAGAACCAGTTTTATCTC
The DNA here is from genome assembly GCA_034641835.2 of Pinus albicaulis. Taxonomy (NCBI): domain Eukaryota; kingdom Viridiplantae; phylum Streptophyta; class Pinopsida; order Pinales; family Pinaceae; genus Pinus; species Pinus albicaulis. The sequence continues at coordinate 219,363,488 of CM076583.1, forward strand.
TATTTTGACTCAGAAATTTAAAAATATTTGAGTCATTCATGTTTGGAAACTTAGGTTCAGATTTTGAGCATGTTTGAACCTTTAATTTCTATCCTAATCTATCTACTAATAAGCCAAGATTAAATAGTTTAGAAAATCAAATTCACTATCCTATCAGCAGTCAATTTAAAACTCATTAGTGAAGATTAGGCTATTTGACTAATTAGAAGTGTGTTTTCAGGAGTGGCATTTAAGCTTGCACACTTTCAAATTTGTTTCTCTTTTTGTTGGTATGGGGCTGTACCTTTATTGTTTGTACAATCTACCCTCTTTTATTTCTTTCACTATTTTTGTATTTTTGATTTTTTCTAACTTTGAATGAAATGGTGGATGAAATATTTATAATGAGAAAAAGATAGAAAGGCTTTCAAAACATAACATGGATCAAGAGAAGTAATGCTTGAGCATCCTGCCATTGATAGGACCCCCAAACAATTATGCTCCATTCAACTCTTGCAGGAAATAGGCATTATTACCAGGAGTTGAATGGATAGAGTAAGGGCCAAGCCATAACTTTTCAAATTTTCCATGCTTTCCCTTGTCTTCCCTCCTTGAGTCCCACTTTAAAAAAAATTCCCCAATTTTGAAATTGCTAGCCTTTGTTCTTCTATCAAAAAGCTTCTTAATGTTGTCCTGCATTTGTAATTCTTTGTTATAAACCTCCTCTCTCTTTTGTTGAAGGTGAATGGTATGATTTATCCTTCTGATCATGTCATTATCTTCAGTTTCCAACTCTTGAATTAACTTCATAACTGGCACACCAAGGCTGGTTGGAAAAATTGCATCAGTGCCATACACAAGTTGGTAGGCTGACATTCCAATAGATTTCTTCAAGGTCAATCTGTCAGCCCAAAGTGCATGAACAATTTTTCTGTGCCAAGACTTGTTTTTTTCCTCCAATAGTTTCTTGATTATGTTCACTAAACTCTTGTTTAAGGATTCTGCAAGTCCATTACCTTGTGGGTAATAGGCCATGGAATGCCCCAATGTTATCTGATACTTGTGACAGAACTATACCATCTTCTTTGATCCAAATGTTGTTGCATTATCCGTGATGATCTTGGTAGGATAGCCAAACCTAGAGAGAATATTATTCTCTATGAATTTTATGATAACAAAATCATTGGCCTGCCTACAAGGGATGGCTTCTATCCATTTAGTGAAGTAGTCTGTGGAAGTGAGAATCCATTTATGCTGGGCAGAATATGGTGGATGGATTTCTCCTATGAAGTCAAGTCCCCACTGTTGAAAATGGGCTTCAACAGTGATTGGATGCAAAGGCAAGGGTAGGAGCTTCCTTTTGCCTTCAAAAAGTTGGCACTTATGGCAGGAAATGATCATCTTGTGTACATCATGAAAGAGAGTAGTCCAATAATAACCAGCCCTCAAGATCTTGTTGGCTGTTGTTTTCTAGTATAAGTGGCCTCCACACTTCCCTTCATGGAACTCGTGCTTAACCTTCTCTACATCAAACTCAGGAAAACATTTAAGAAATATACCACTTGCATTTTTCCAATAGAGACATCTATCTATAATGCAATAGTTTACAACTTTCAATTTCAAAAACCTTGCCTTTGTTTTTGTCAAACCGGGAGGTGTGTTCAAATTAATAAAAACATAAAGGATATCAACATACCAAGGGGAGATCATAAAATGGTCTTCAACAATGGGAGTTAAGATTTCTTCTTGATCATCTAAAGCAGTAATCATATTAATATCAAGAACTGGAAGATTGGATTCAGCCATTAATCTAGCTAGACCTTGGCCTTTGATGAGTTTAGTGGGTTTTATCTCTAAATCATATTCAAGAATAATCATAATCCACATACCTCTCTTACCATCTAGGTCCTGTGTTAGAATGTCTTTAACAACTGAATTTGGGACAAAGGCGATGATGTGTGAGTGAAAGATGTATACTCTAAAGTCTTTCAAAGCTTTAACCAAAGCAAAAGATTGCTTATCCATAATATTATACTTCAAAGGGGCATCCCTCAAAGCCTTGCTAAAGAATGCAATAGGTTGCTCTTGTCCTTGTGTATTTTGCTGTAAAAGGACAGCAACTATGGTATGTTCTGATGCAAATGAAATAATATAAAAATCTTTTGAAAAATCAGGACTGACCAGAACCGGTGTTTTGGTTAACACTTGTTTCACTAGTTCAAAGGACTTCTTTGCTTCCAAGGCCCATTTTACCCCTTGCTCCTTCTTAAACATGTTTGTTATATTCCTAAGGAGCTTGGCCAACTTGGGTATGAACCTTCTCAAAAAGTTAATCTTTCCAATGAAATATTGTAACTCCTTGATGTTTCGAGGATGAGAGATTTGCAATATGGCCTCAATCCTCTTGGGATCTATCTTAATACCCTCCTCCGAAATAATGTGCCGAGGGATTTTACCTTCTTGGAGACTGAATAGTGTCTTCTTAGGGTTTAAATATATCCCAAACTTTCTGCATTTCTCGAACACTTTTCTTAAATGTTCTAAGTGCTCTTCATTTGTCTTTGAAAACATAGTAACATCATCTAGGTATATAATGATGAAGTAGCCCAGTTCTTCCGAGAATGCTATGTCCATGGCTCTTTGGAAAGTTTCTCCAGCATTCATTAGACCAAAAAGCATTTTCACATACATGAAAGTGCCCCAAGGTGTAGTAAATGTTGTCTTTAGTTGATCACCAGGGTGGACTAAGATCTGATTGTACCCTGAATAGCCATCAAGCAAAGAAATTGTTGTAGACCCTACTACCCTTTGTAAAATATGATCCATCTTAGGTAAAGGGTAGTTGTATTTCAATGAAGCTTTGTTTAAGTCTCTAAAGTTTACACAAAGCCTAATTTATCATGTTTTCTTCCTAACAGACACCAGATTAGATACCCACTCAAGATATGTAATAGGGACAATAATACCATCTTTGTACATTTTCATGATCTCCTTCTGAGCCAAAGGCAACTGAACAGAGTTTATTCTGCACAGTTTCTGTTTGAATGGCTTCTGGTTCTCCTTGAGAGCGATTTTGTGCTGGATTATTTCAGTGTCGTAGGATTAAAGATCTTCGTAATTCCACGCAAAAACATCAGAAAACTCTTTAAAAAGATCTATATATTTGAGTTTATTGTGAGCTGGTAGAGTCTTAGACAATTTAATCATTTTCAGTTTTTCGTCAATGCCTATATTGCACTCTTCTACTTCAGTCTGTATAGGTTCCAATTTTTGCTTCTTGGTCACATCGTTAGAATAAAACAACTCTTCTAAAGGTGCCAGACCCTTCGGCAAACTTTCATCATTAGAATGCAGGGTTTCTAACTCCTCTGTTTCTAATTCTGCAGTGAGTTCTGTTTTATTCTCAAGTTTTCCAGATAGTAGATTAATATTAACAAGTTCAGGAGACGATTCTTCCTCACCAAGGAAATTTTCTTCACTGTTGCAGTCTGTTTTATAATCTGAATCCAAACTGTGCAGTTCGAATTCATTTCTGAATTGTATGAAGTATTCTATTTGTTTGTCCCCGTCGAACACTTGCCAATATTTTTCATTATCAGGAATAGCTAGTCTGAATTTTATCTGAGTCGTGCAGTCTTTGGTTTCATATGGCGTTAGGCATGTTCTAGCTACGGAAGCTAGGTTGTGGGGCCGCGTTATTTCTTTTTCTTGGGACAAAAATAATTTGGTACTCCTCAAAAGTTTTTAAAAGGTCCATGACATCGTTTCGGTAGGCCCTAAGTCTGGGATGATTAGCGTTGTATTCCCCATTGAGTTGCCTGATGATTAACTCGGAATCCCCATATGCTTTAATTCGCTTGCTCCTAATTTTTTCAATAGATGTAATCCTAAAAGTAGGGATTCGTATTCAGCTATGTTATTAGAACACTGAAAGTTTAATTTGCAGGAAATGCTCTCTGTGTGGTTGTTTTCAGTGTTGCATATCTAGACACCTGCATTAGTGTTAGTTCTAGTGCATGACCCATCAAAATACATACTCCACAGTGGATTGTTTTCGGTTTCATTCATTTGGTGACTTTCCTCTTCAACAAATGTGCTTTCATATTTTGTTTGAAGGTTAGCGCTCTGTTGGACTTGTTTGAATTCCTCAGATTTTTCGTTGTATTGAGAGTTGTTTTCTTGATTGTCAAGGTTTAAAAGCAGAGGATTCACGACTTGTAGCTCAAGACCCATGTTTGTTTTGCCAAGATTTTCAAATGCAGCAAACTGTTTTGACACTTTTGCACTGTTTTCTCCCTCCTCCCTATCGGCCATTAATTATGTTAAAGTGACTTGTTCACTAAGCGTTTCATCGTTAAACAGAATAAAAGAATCAAGGCCCGTACTTACAGAATATAAAGGAGAGTTTTGTGGTATGTCTTGAATTTTAACTGTGTATTGCATATGGGACTCCCTATAAAGTCTTCTAGTCTGATTGAAAACAGGGATGGTTGCAAAGGTCATGTCCATCTGCATGGTTCCTTGTAACTTAGCCCCCCAAGATCTTGATAATAGCTTTCCATACTTTGGAGGCACATCAACCACAACAACATCCATAACCAAGCACTTGGCTGGAATCTGGGCTAAGTTAATGCAGAGATGTTTGATCAATCCCAAACATTTTACTCTGCTCAAGTCAAAGGAGTAAAGGTCTTTATAAGGTCTGGTGTTTTCTAGGACAAGGCTCTCCATCACGGATTTTGGCATTAAATTATGAGAAGCCCCAGAATCATGCATAGCGTTGTGCAAAATTTTTTCATGAACGTTTAAAATCACATAAAACGGAGGAATAAGTCCCTCTTGATACTTACCTTCAATCTTAGGACCAAAAATAATCTCTAGTTGGTCATCGTTAAGATTAACTATGTCATTGTTTTCTTCCGTGTTTAAAGCCTTCAAAATTTGGGTCCTATATACATTCTGGGCAGCTAACACAGTCAGGGGGACAGAGATTTTGATTCGATTCTTTGAAGAACTTGTCTCAGCCTTGTTAACTGCCACTCTATCAGCAACATCAATTTGCTGATTTGTTCTTTTTACATTTGACCAAATGATTTTAATAGGAGTACTAGCTGAAGTGTTAGTACTGCTAAGGTCTGCACTCTGGCTTGTAACGTTTTGAGTGTCTTTCTTGTTACCTTTATTAGAATTTCCAGCTGCTGTTTTTTCCTTCTGTTTGAAGAAGGAAAAAACTGATCCAGAAGGTCAAAGAGGTAGGTGGATAACAGTAATGTTGGAATATGATTTGGAGATTAAACCCACAAAGTTGATCAAAGGTCAAGGCTTGGAAAAGCTAATGGCCCAATCAAACCTACGTGCTTTGGATATAAATCTCATAATAGCAATATCAAAGGATGAGGATGAAGGTTTGCTTGTTCCAGTATCAGACCTTTTTCTACAATCCCCATGGTATTCAGATATTGTTTATGTTCTTCAGCATCTTTCACCACCTCCAGGAATGTCTAAAATCAAAGGTAGATCACTGAAACTTAAGTCTGCTAAATTCTGTATTTTAAATAGCGCTCTTTATTGGAAAGATCCAGGAGGTATTCTGCTTAATTGTTTCGTTGAAGAGGAGGCTCAACAGGTGATGCATGACTTTCACAAAGGTGATTGTGGTGGTCATTTGTTTTGGAAAACTACAACTAACAAAGTGTTAAGAGCAGGATATTATTGGCCCACTTTATTTTCAGATTTTTATAAAACAGTAATGAGCTGCCATGAGTGTCAAGTTTTCCAAGGAAAAAGGAAATTTCTTCCTCTTCCTTTGAAACCAGTTTCAGTAAATTCTCCCTTTCAGTAGTGGGGACTTGATTTCATAGGGGAAATCCATCCCGCATCATCACCACAACATCGATGGATCTTGACAGGTACATATTACTTCACCAAATGGATCGAGGCCATTCTAGCAAGGCAGGCCACTGATATGGTAATCATTCAATTCTTAGAATCAAATATCTTGTCTCGTTTTGGTTTCCCTCACAAAATCATAACAGATAACGAATCAGCATTCAAATCTAAGAATATGGTGGATTTTTGCGACAAATACAATATTGTGTTGGGCCATTCAATAGTGTACTAACGACAAGGCAACGGCCTGGCAGAGTCATCTAATAAATCTATGATACATATAATCAAGAAAATGCTAGAGGCAAATAAAAGGAACTGGCATCGAAAGCTCATCAACGCGTTATGGGCAGATAGAGTCAGCAGTAAGAAATCCATAGGTATGTCCCCATTTGAATTGGTTTATGGTACTGATGTTGTCTTTCCTACGTCGCTTACAGATACGGTCATGAGACTACTGCAAGAGGTTGGTAGTGAAGAAGATGATAATCAACAAAGGATCAATCAAATGATCCACCTTCAGCAAACAAGGGAAGAAGTTTCTCAGAACGCTATTCAGTTGCAGGAGAAGATAAAGAAAATCTATGACCATAAGACCGAAGCAGAAAAGTTTCAGTCGGACAATGTGGTGTTGAGGTGGGATGCAGGAAATGAGGACAGAGGGAAGCATGGTAAGTTCGACAACCTATGGAAAGAACCATACAAGATTTCAGCATACAGGGCACAGAATGCGTTCTTTCTCTCAGAGATGGATGGCCAAGATTTCCCTGGAGGACCAGTGAATGGTATGCTTTTGAAGCACTACCACTGTTGATGATAATGGATCACAACTATGTCACAATAATTGTATATACCATGTTATTTTTGGTCAGATTTCAAGTACACAATCATTGAAGTTTGGGGCCCAAGGTGAAGGCTATAAAACTTGAATGATATGGGCAAAGTTTGGTTTTAATTTAGTTTTCATTTTTAGTCTTGAGTCAGAGTTAGGCTGCATTGTGTCAGTTTTCAATGTTTTGACCATATTTGTCCAATGGACAAGGCTACTTGGTCTACGGTGTTCTTGGCACCTCCAAGGAGATACCATCCCCATTGGAGCCAATGTTAGTGTCAGTCTTATCGTACTGCCATCACTGATCAAACTTACTCTTTTGCATTTTCATATTAGGAGTCTCATACCATAAATTTTCATCATTCCATTAGGTCATGGATTCATTTATGGTAGTGGTATTTCATCAGTTTTCCCTCATGTGAATCTTGTTGATTCTCCTCTCTATGGTCTTTAGTCATGATTCACATTCACTTTCTAATTCATGTCAGTAGGTCATAGGGTTGGTCTCATTAGGTATTAGGGTCTCATCATGGTCAAATCAATGAGTCAAGTGTCATAAATATCAGCAAGGTCATGAGGAGGTCAAATAAACTCAAAGGCATAGTATCTGCAAAGACCAAAGAAATGTTTTATTGAGCTTGATGTAATTCTCACCTCAAAACGATGTTTTGAGGTGAAAACATGGTACTTTACTTTCATTACCATCTTTATGTAATTTTATGACTTCATATGTAATAAGTTTCACTTCAGAAGCTGCTATCTCCACAAAATCCACCACCTTTCCTTTCAAAGGTGTTTTCCACAACATTTTCAGTCTAAAATCATGTTTTGAGTATTTCCAAGAGAAAGAGCCCAAAAAGAGCTTTCCAACGGTATATTATACTCTCAAAACTGACAACTGGATTGAAAATTATGCTTAAGTGAATAAAGGTCCCCAATAGCCTAACTTTACCCCTTTTCTCACTTGGTCCCTTAAACTTTATAATATAATCTTGAAGTGTTTCAATCGCAACCCTTTTTTGATCACATCACTTAAATCACAACTCCCGATTAAGTACCCCCGATTGAGTTAATTTCCAATTTAGAAACCCCGATGCAATTGACCCCCTCTGATGCGATCGCATCGCATCGCCGGTCCAATCCCTCATCGCATTCCCTCTTCCGATTTCCCCGATGCGATGAAATCACATATCGCCAATCACATTTTTTATTCCCAGTACTTAACCCCCACTCCGCTCACCCTTTGATTCCTGATTGCGATTGGTTGGGGTCCCACCTTAAATCCCTTCCACCATCTCCCAAGCGAAACAAGTTTTTCCTTTGTAAAATGCGGAAAAATGATTTTAAAAAGATTTCGTAAGTATGTTAAACCTCCGCCCTCCCTCACCGATGCGATTGATCACACATCGCCAATCGCATTCGGCAGTTCCCATTGGCACTTTGCTCTCCTCCCATTCCCGATTGCAATTGTGATTGTTCCCTGGGTCCCACCATAAAACCTTTTACCCCACTCCAAACAAAAAGGGTTATTCCCTTTGTAAAAGCGATAAATCGATTTTAAAATATTTCTTAAACTTTCCATCGCAATCAGCATTTTCCCACAGTCCTTTACTCCCGCTTCACTCCCCTTCCGATTCCTAATTGTGATTTCCCCTTTTCCCTTATATACTATCGCATCGCATATTTTCCATCGCACTATCCCAATACACCTCCCCCCCTTTCTGACTGTGATTCCCATGGGTCCCACCTTAAAACCCCTTCGCTCTTTTCAATGAAGAATCATTTTTTCCCTTTGTGAAGTGCGAAATTTGTTTTTATTTCTTCTATAAAGGCTTTTCCTCCATCGCATCGCATCATTTAATCAACACTTAAAGCCTGCTCCCCGTCTTGCCCCGATTTACGATTGCGATTTCCCCTTTTCCTTTTACACTAATCGTAATCGCAAGTTTCCATCGTATCTCTCCCTTATGTGATACACCTTCCCCTCTTCTGATTGCGATTGTGATTCAGGCCCACCATCATTCCTTTCGCTCTTTGTCCATAAAAAGGGGACTTTTTTTCATTAAAAGGCATAATTTCGGTTTTATTGTTTTCAAAAGGTATCAATTTTTCAACACTTGGTTTTTCTTCAAAAGAGAAAGAACAAAGAAACAGTCAAGGCCGAGAACTAAAAATAAACTAGAGACATCTACAGCAAGCGATGAAAAGGGGATCTCTTCTTCAGTTTTCCCATTTTCATTCATTGGGTGTAACAAAAAATCTCTAGATGATCAAAAAAGTATTGTTGCTCCCTCTTTTCAGGGGCAGATCGTTGGTTTTCTTCCGATATTTAGATTTCGCTTCTTGAGCTGGTGAAACAACTCCGTCTTCTGTGGATCCTCGTTGCCCCCCCCCCCTCTTTAAATTTGTATATTTAATGTAGTTCTTCATCATTGTAAAAGGGGGGGAATTAAGTGTGGAATTAGTTTGGAAATCATTAAGGATGCTCTGCGTTCCATTTGCAACAATTTGGCAGGGAATTAATAAAGATATGCAACTCTAATTTGTGGGATCCCTGTGGTATGAATTTTAGCATTTGTTCTTTCCTTTGTGTTCATCTGTAAATTTGTTATGTTTACCATTCATTCATTTCATATCTCTGGTTGAATGTTTTCAAGATAGATAGGTAGAATCCATTGTGTAATGCTCTGCCTTGGAAAATCATTCAATACTCTATATTTTCTTTCTGTTTGAAAATGACCCATCTCCTATACCCTTTTCATCTCCTCACCAGTCTTACGATTCCATCATTATTTTAAATTTAATTGTTAAAATTCCTGCCTACCTTGCCCCATGAAATACCCTATGTCTCTGGTTTAATTCCCCAGATTCAAACTGCCCCATCTGTTCCACATAACCCTTGAATTTTATAAAAACCTTTTCCATTATTATACCTAACCTAAAATCATTTTACTTTATGCCTCATTGAATATTTTTTCCCAGAGAGAGCCCTCTCCTGACCTTGTAGGGCTAGCTACAAGGCTGAGCATGGTTTGAGGTTACCTTGATTTGCCTTCTTTTAGCCTGAGGTTCAAATTAGGTGCTAACAGTACCTACAAATTCAAAAAAAAAGGCGTGAAGCATAAGTGAAGGCACATGAAAACCATTCAGGGTTAAACTAAAACGTAGTGAAAAATGAGTAAATAGCAACCACATTTACTTGGAGAATAATGAACAAAAAGCAAAATGGATGCTGCCGACCGCCAGGTCGTTTGGAACCCATCAACAGAAGGTTATTCATTCATAAAAAAAAAATTCGAACCTATGCAAATGGAGTGTCGAAAGCACAGTGAAGGTAATGGGAAACCATCCTGTGTCCAAACCGAGAAATTACCTATGCTGGGTACCAGAGTGGTTCTGGTGCAGCTATATGAGCTTAAGGGTCGGAAGAAATCTTCCATATTCACGAATTTTCACATTCAGAACTCCTTTCCCAATCATGACGCAACGCAGAGATAACATCCATTGACAAGTAAACAAAGCATATGTAAAATTCTTGAATAAGCAAACCCAAAAATGAAATGTCCGCGACTGTGAAAAGAGGCGATGAAGTTTGGAAAGGGTTGCAGAGCAAACTCATCGCGCGACTAGAGGAGAGAATGAGGAGAGAAACGGTTAGGGTTCTGGGTTATACCTAGACCCTTCTCGCCGAAGTTCTCCACCATCGATCACAAGGGAATCAGACGGAGAGGAGACATGCAGGTGGCCATCGCGATTGTAAACACGAAACCATCAAATCTATCCATTAACTTTAACATTGAATTTTCCAGCACTTGTAGAGTTTACTTAGTATGAATATTTAATATTCATATGATGACAGTTGTGGTTTAAAACCATAGTTAAAACAACTTGTCTATATGCAAATGCTATGAAATCTACATTAACTAATGACAAAGTACTTCCAATATAACAGGCAAATGTGACACCAAAAACTTAAGTGTGAAAAGGATTTTTGGCTATAGTCTAAGTTTTGTAATGTTTAATTATAACATAAATACAAATGGTTTAAATTATTCCAATCATATAATAAAAGGTAATTTTTTTTTTTTAAGTATGGTAAGGTTTAAAAAATATGATAGGTGTTACAATTAGAAAGATAAAAAGTGTGAGTACCATCTTCAATGGAAGATAATAATGTCCGTGATTGTAAAATGGATAAAAAAAAACAATTATAATTAATACTGGATGGACAATCCTTCTACTCAAAGGTTACTATTTTAGTTGAATGGAGGATGGACGCTCCTTCAACTCAACGGTTACCTATTTTACGGACTTACTCACCCATCTATATGGGCAATATCCAATTCCATGAATTTTACGGACCTACTCACCCATCTATATGGGCAATATCCAATTCCATTCATTTCATGGAGAATCGGTAAATTTGTTGTGATGCGTTAGAAAATGACGTACAAAAGATCTATCTCTACACTGTCAAAAATTATCCACTTCGGAATAATATAATGAGTGTTAGATAATGTCAACTCTAGTTTCCAGAAATATAATGGGTTTTTATTTCCTTTAATAAATACAATAATTTTATACTAACCAAAAAGAAATTGATATTTAATAATAAAATTGAAAATTATGATATTATATTAAAAAAATGGATTTGAAGATTTATAAATAAAAAATAATAATTTATTGAAAACTATACATGAAAAACTACTTTAAAATTTATTTGAAATTGTAGATTTGAAAAAGTTTTTATTGAAGTGTGAAAAGTAAAATATAAGTTTTGAAAGTTTGGAAGTTTTTCTCGTGGATTTTTCCAGTTTAATTTCTCTAAAATCAAGCAGAAATTGATTGAAATCACGAGTTTAATGCATAATCTTTTCACAATCGAAGTGGATGAACTACATTAGATGGTTTAAAAAGTCAACCAAATCTTAATGATGTGATTTAATTCTAAATACATTTATCTAAATTATGAATCACAAAAGTCTTAAATCCATATATACAATAAAAAAAACCAATTTTTCTACATGATTCAGACACTAACAACTCCAAAAAATATCACTAAAGACAGTTCCATTATAAAAATACAATTTAAATCTAGAATATAAAATTTACATTTTTCATCCAATAATATAATAAGAATATAATATACCAAAGCTTTTGTAATATCCACATAATATATCTAAATTTTTGTTTCTATTTTTTTAATTAAGACTAAAAATACTTTTATTTAATTGAATAGATAGATTATAATTTATTTTTGTTTTAAATTTAGATAGTTGTTTGTAAATTTATTATTTAAAAAATGCAAGATAACCACAACGTTAAATATTAATTATCTATTTTCACACTTAAAGAATAGATGTCTAGGTAAAAAGGAAAATTTCATCCTCAATTGTCTTCCTTCCTTCCCAGAATGTTCAATCATCTAGGTAGTCCTACATATTATGTCTATGCGAAATGTTACCCATCCATATTCACTTCGGCCAAATATTCCAAGTAGACAGAAAAATATGCCCAGGATAGCAAATGAAAAAAAAAACCATGACAACAATTGAGAATTATTCTTGTAAGGTTTGTTGTCTCACAACTCATATAATGCCTCTAATTGGAGGCATGATCCCTTGGATGTCATAAATGGACAGAATTAAGATCTTTATATGACTGAAAGATTTAATGAATCACTTTGGGCGAGGTTGAAGAACTTTTGGTTATTCCAACACGAATCACTTTGGGCGAGGTTGAAGAACTTTTGGTTATTCCAAAACCACTGGTAAAACCCATTTCCCAGATCAAATGGAGTCACTTTGTGCAAGGCGGTAGAACTCTACACTATTCAACAACCACTAAACTTTGTACTATTCCAACACCGAGGCCAGATGTAGATGATTATATATTAGGACTCATTAAGGTAGCAGTGTGGTCATGTAAGTCATGATAGAAGTAAAGGTGGGTAGAATTCAAGGTATAGCTATCCTTAGAGTTCAAGCACACTGAATGTATGTAAGGGCAGCCATTTTATGTTTATAGATATCTGTAAGTTTCAATATTGAATTGCAGGCCTCTTTCAACATTTCCTTTCTGCTCACATTCCTAATCAATTGAAATGAAAATACATTCATAGGGAAGTTGCGTATATTTCACCAAGTAAAACAAGAGTTATTTAAAGAATATTTCGTTTTTATTAAGATTTACATTTCACTAGGAGTTGAGGAGTAACTCAATGTAAAAGATGTAACTAAATTGATTCTACATTCCTGCTACAAATTGCTCCACAATTTCTCTCCTTACCTCTTAGACTTACATCCACCACATAGAAAAAGACTTCTAATCTTTTTTTTTCTTCAAAAAGTAATTTTTTAAATATTTTAATACATGTCCAAACAAAAATTTAATATTTAGGATGGACATTTGTATTAAAACATAATTTTCTGAAAAAATGTTGAGGAGTGTAAATAAAAGTTGTTGAATAAATTTATGGAACATTTGTTTTATCAACCCTGCATTAAAATGCACATTCATTCTTAATTATCTGATGTGTTTCGGAATGGAGAATTTGTAATCGAGCTCAGAACTTTTTTAATTTATTTCTTCCATCTTGCAAACAAAATCCACTACCTGCAACAAAAATATACTTGATTGATTTACTCATGTACCACAAGCTTAGAACTTCTTTTAATTTAGTTCCTTCATCTTGTAAACAAAATCCACTACATGCAACAAAAATCTACTTGATTGATTTACTCATGTACCACATGTATTATGGCTAGTGTCAGTTTAATAAATGTTCTGGTTGAGGTTAATATTCCAAAACACCACCTTAATAACAACTGCCTCCATTGACAATTTCCAAAAAATCTCTCAAATAAACAAATTTTCCACGTGTCAATGGTTTTATGAAGATGTCTTCAAATTTTTCATGCGACCTGCAATGCTCCAACATATTTTCACCATTGTTAATAAACTCTCTAATAAAATTGTATTCTGTGTCAATGTGCTTGATCTTATTATGAAAAACAAAATTCTTTGATAGTTCAATTACAGAATTGTTGTCATAGAAAATAGTTGTTGTTACCTCTTTTTCATGGCAAAATCCCTCAACATTCTTCTCATCCAAACTGCTTGACAAACTATTGTTGTTTTTGTTTCATATTCAACTTATACTGTTGATAATGACACTATTTGATACTTCTTGAAGGCCCATGAAATGAGTCTCAAACCTGATTGAAATACATATCTTGACATGCTCTTTCTATCATCCAGACTTCCTACTTAGTGACTATCAGTGTAACCAAACCACCTAAAATAATTTGTTTTAATGTAAAAAATACCCTATTCCTTTGTTCAATTGATATACCTTAAAAAAAAACTTGGCTTCCTTCCATTGTATCTCCTTCGGTGGCTCCATCAACCTTGACACCAAACTACTTACATACATTATATCAGGCCTAGTTGTTGTCATATAAATCAAACTTCACACTGTACTTTTGTATAATGTCGGATTGACCCCTTTGGTGCAATCTTCTTTTCACAACTTCAACTGCATGACACTTGGAGTTCGTGCGGGCTTTATGTTCAGCATATTGAAACTCTCCAACATATCTAGTACATACATTGCTTGTGAAATAATAATACCATTTTTTGTTTGCTTCACTTCTATGCCCAAAAAATACCTCAACAACCCCATGTCAGTCATTTCAAACTCACATTTCGTGACTTCCTTGAAATCAACAATGACTAAATCATTACTACCAATAAAAATAAAATAATATACATATAAAACAATAATAAGAAGCTTACCGTCACTCGCTTTGATGTAGAGATTAGGCTCACCATCACATTTATCGAATAAATTGCCCATAAAGTAAGCATCTATCTGTCTATACCATGCACGCTATGCTTCCTTCATCCTATAAAGAGCTTAAATGAACCTATACACCTTGTTTTTCGTGGATTCCTCCCTCATAACAAGGTAGTTTCTAAACATATACTTCCTCTTTCAACACTCCATTCAAGAACATTGATTTCCCACCCATTTGATACACTTTCCACTTATATTGTGTGATAATTGACAACGATGTACGCACTATCTCCATCCTTGTGACTACCACAAATGTCTCCACATAATGTACTTCATGTTGTTGCTTGTATCCTTTGACAACTATCCTTTCTTTGTTCCTTTCAATCTTTCCTTCAACGTTGCTCTTGGACTCATAGACCCACTTCACTCCAATGACTTATTTTCCTTGTAGAAGGTCCACTAACTCCCATGTCTCATTCTTTTCTATTGTTCCTATTTCTTCATCCATTTCTCCTACCATTTGTTATTCTTTGAATGCATCATCAAAATGGATTGGGTCATCTACACGATAAAGAAATGAAAACAAGGAATTCAGACCTGTACTACAATCAAATTCATTTTGCTAATACTAGCACAAATGTCTCCACATAATGTACTTCATGTTGTTGCTTGTATCCTTTGACAACTATCCTTTCTTTTTTCCTTTCAATCTTTCCTTCAACGTTGCTCTTGGACTCATAGACCCACTTCACTCCAATGACTTATTTTCCTTGTATAAGGTCCACTAACTCCCATGTCTCATTCTTTTCTATTGTTCCTATTTCTTCATCCATTTCTCCTACCATTTTTTATTCTTTGAATGCATCCTCAAAATGGATTGGGTCATCTACACAACAAATAAATGAAAACAAGGAATTCGGACCTGCACTACAATCAAATTCATTTTGCTGATAAATTTCAGTTAGATTTCATAATGTTTTTCTTCTTACTCTTGTTGAATATGGTATTGACATGTCACTTGATGTTGTGCTTAATGTAGATGACATTGGGGGGTATTTTTGGTGTGCTTGGAGTAGTACTTTCTTAACTCGTCGACACTGCCCTATTATTTGTTAACGGCGTCGCTTGGTGACTGCTTTGTTGAGCTTGAATAGGAGTAGGAAGAGTCACCATTAGGGAATTACTTGTTGCGGTCAATTCCTCTTTGAATTCTTGTGGTATACATGTTTTTACATTGATTGTCTTCTCTAAAGTTCCATCCCATGATTCCTCTTCTATAAAATGCACATCTCTACTTATTATGGCCTTCTTGGTTAATGGGTTGTACAACTTATATGCCTTGGATTCATCACTATATCCAAAAAATATGCATTTATCCCCCTTGTTGTCCAACGCATTCATTAATTAATCGAGGATATTTGCACCACCCACACATCTAGACACTCTCATGTGAGTGATACTATAATTTCTTCCACTCTATACTTCTTTAGGAACCACATTCTTGACACTTTTGGTTGGAAATCCATTAATAAATATTTGTTGTCAAAGAAAAAAATTCATCCCAATAATCATTTGGAAAATTATTTTCCTTCAACATACCCGTTGTCATTTCCATAATGGTCCTGTTATTCATTTCCGCAACACCATTTTTCCGATGTGTATACCTTTTCGTAAATTTCTTGTGAATTCTAGACTCCCTACAAAAATGAAGGAAGTCATTTGAGATGTATTCACCACCTCCGTCAGTCCTCAAAACTTTGATGTACGTTCCACTTTCCTTCTCAACAAGAGATTTGCAATGGCGGAAGCACTCAAACACTTCAACTTACTATTTGAGGATCAATTAGATCCATGTCTTCCTTATATATATATGAAAGTTAAAAAATAATAGCTTCCACCAATTGATTTTATTTGCATTGCGCCACATAAATTTGAATGGACAATCTCCAAGGGTCCTCCTTCCCTTATTGACTTCTCTGATGGAAATGTATCTCTTTATTTTTTTCCCAAGATGCATCCTTCACATAGGTTGTCCAATTTTTATATGAGGGGAAATCCCTTCAGCATGCCTTTCCCATGCAACAACTTCAAAAGTCCAAAAATTAAGGTGAGAAAATCTCAAATTCCAAAACCATTTTTCATATTGAACTTCTTCTTGAAATATTACTTGTGTGACAGTTGCAACTTTTCTCTCATCCTCTTTTGAATTCATAAACATATTTTATTGTGCAACTTCTTCCTTCAAATATTATTTTATATTTAGGGGAAACATTGTCTTGTTTTTCATTTGAACTTTTTCAATAAAATGTCTCCTTGGACACTTATCCAAAACTGTACACTCACCATTTTTGAAAAAGACAATGTATCCCTTCATGAGTTGTCCAATCATTGTGATGTTATCATTCAAATTAGTCTGAAATGTACATATTCTCCCCCTACATTGTTAGAATATCGACTCTTCCTTTTTCCATGACAAAGAATTTGTTATCAATACTTAATGCCACTTCATATTATATCCATTTGAATAATGACCATACTTCTTACAATAATGAAATTTAACCTGAAATTTATCATACCTCTCACCTTGTGTTGATTTTGGCTTGAGACTTAACTTGGATTTTGATTTATGCCCCTTCCACTTGAGCTTGAACGGTTTCCTCTTCCACCTCTATGTGGGATGTTTCCTCTTCCTCTACCTTGACCAATTGAATCTTGTGTCTTGAAGGCATGATCCAATGAGGAGTTTGTCGCTCTATTTATTCTATGTTCATCACCAACTAGTGATGCATGAAGCTCATCCATTGAAAATTGTGAGAGATATTTTGTCTTTTCTATGGCCACAACAATGGTATTAAATATTACTAGCATGATTCTAAATAAATATTCAACTATTCTCATTTCCTCATATGTCTCACCATGACACCTCATTTGATTAACCAAGAAAATTAATTGTGGGAAAAATAACGGTATATTATCATACTCTTTTATAAAAATTGTCTCGAAATATCTCCTTAGCATTTGTAGCTTTCTTGTCGTTACTTTTTCATGCCTTGTTAGGTTGTATGGAGGGTATCACATGCTTTCTTGGACTTTTTTGTTGCTTCAATGCATGGGAAAATACTTTCATGAACTGCTAGAAAAATGTAGATGACATATTTTTAATCCTTCCTCTCGTCGTCCCTCAAAAAATTATTTTCTGCTTGTGTACAAGAATTGTATGTTGCTGCACCTACTGGCTCCTGGAACCCATTCTCCACAAAATCTAAAATATCTTCAGAAGAAAACAAAGCCTTCATTGTCATAGCCCGACATCCGTAACTTTCCCTTAAACTAAGGTTTTTAAGGATTAGTGAAGCTTGTGCTTCATGTTTCCATTTCTGAATGGGAAAAAAAAAAAACTCTCTATGCTAAAAAAAGATGCCTTCAAAAAAAACATTCAACTCCTAGTAAAAATACTTCCTCTAATACCACATGAAAGTATAGGAAGAGTATTTTCCTCAATACATTATTCATGTAGGTTAAATCATATTTTGGCTTGGCCAACTACGATTGAAGTTACTACCATTGAGTTAAAAACTAAAAAATTGCATGCATATCAAAACAAAGTAAAAGAGAGTAATTGTGAGAAACACAATAGAAATTTTGATTATACATTTTCCGTTTAGAAAATTACTTCTAATCTTGTTTTTTTTCAAAACATACATTTTTTAATATTTTAATATGTGACAACATAAAACATTTAAAACCTAGGATAGACATTTGTACTAAAAACTTAATTTTCTGAATTGAAGATGTGGCAGAGTGTAAATAATAGTTAGAATAGGCATTTATACTGAAAACTTAATTTTTTGAATTGAAGATGTTGCAAAGTGTAAATAATAGTTGCAGAATAAACTTTTGGACCATAAGTTTTAACAATACTGTAATAAATGCACATTCATTCTGATGTGATGAGGAATGAGGAATTTGTACTCTTGCTCCAAACTTATTTTAATTTATGTCATTGAACCTCAGCAACGTGGAATAAAAATCTACTTGATTGATTTACTAACCTGTACCACAAGTATGGTTATTGTCTATTTAAGATATGCGGTGGTTGAGCCTACAACAAGATGAAAACAAATTGTCCATCTTATGTAAGAGTCATATTTTGAGTGGAATCTGTCTAAATAAAAATAATTTTTTTTATAAATCGTTATTTGCATTTGTATTGGAAATTGAATTATCTTTTTTTGCATGTCTTTGTTTAGGGTGGACAAAATGGGATGTGTTCTTTACCCAATATAAAATGTGGTTAGTAAAGGCCAATCACTCTTGTTTTAGTTTCTTGTAAATATCTTCCATAACACTTAAAAGTAAATATTTTCAGAGTGCAAGATGTATTATATGTGACATATAATTAGAACAAGCTATTTATTAAGTTCACTAATTAGTAAATTATAAATTCTTATTATTATTTAAGAAATTTAACATCTTGAAAGTGAGTATATGTTTAAGTAATTTGATTTGAATGTTGCATTTTTTTTAAATGAATTTCTGAAACATAA
This sequence comes from Pinus albicaulis, assembly GCA_034641835.2. NCBI lineage: Eukaryota > Viridiplantae > Streptophyta > Pinopsida > Pinales > Pinaceae > Pinus > Pinus albicaulis. Next base: position 219,382,530 of record CM076583.1, read on the forward strand.
ATTTTCATAATGGCTTGAACTCTAAAGTCATTTTTTAAAATCATGATATTTTAACTAAGTTTCCATAAGAAACATCTTTATGGACAAACTTTATTCCTTGCAAATCACATGAGAAGACACACTTATGAAAAAAACACAAGGAAATTAGAATAGAGGGAATCCATTTGTATTCTATCATAACCTGAATTTATAGTAATTTTTAAAGGGTTAAATTATAAGTTAGTTTACAAAGGCATTATTATATTGATCTCACACACACACACACACACACACACACACACACACACACACACATATAATTTAAGTTATTTATTAATTAGTTTATTCTAATATTCTTATTTATTAGCTTATTTAACTATTTTATAATTTGAGAAAATGTCTAACTTATTTAACTTTTAATATAAAAAATTAATAACTTATTCAAAAATACAATTTAAAGAATGAAATATTATACATGGTCTATATCGAAAAAATCGGACATGGTCTATATAGAGATAAAACTCTTGTAGATCTATCTTAATTAAAGATTTATGAAGCACAAAGAAAAGGGTTAAATCTCCACATATAAATAGTTTTTCAACTTTCTCATTCAAAATTAGTTTTTTAAATTTAGCTCTTGTAAATTCACTAAACAACAAGTTATTCATATTAAATGTAAATTCACGTTAAATGAACAAATTTGTATCATTTAAATTACAATAAATAAATATTTTGAAATAAAATTATATATTAATTTATTTATTTTAATTAAATTTAAAAATTATTTAAAAAAAATTAGAAACTTAAATTATTCCCATCTTTTGTTATTATGTTAAAAAATATTTTGGATTATAAATCTATTTGAACAATATAAAAAGGATACAATAAAAAAAGGGAAAAAAAAATAATTCAATTATAATAAATAGACGGTTGCCCATCCTTCACTCAACGGTTACTATTTCGAAGAAACGGAGGATGGACGCTCGTTCAAGTCAACGGTTATTTCACCGACTTACCGATAAGATGTGGATATCCGATTCCAATATGGACTTCAATTTTTTTTTTGCTACCATTCATATTTTTTGAAATCTTTCGATAATCTTTAAATTTTGTATTTCACCGCGCATATCCAATTCCAATACCGAATTCAAATATTTTTTTGTTCACGATTCATTTTTTTTCTAATTCCTTGAATAATCCTTAAATTTTCTATTTGATGTGTATATCCAATTCCAATACCTATTGCATTTTTTGGGGCAAAGTTTCGTTTTTTTGAGTTTTTTTTAATCTTTTGGATAGACTTACGAGTGTGTATATCGAATTCCAATACGGATTAGATTTTTTTGTAAAGCAATGATTATTTTTTAATTCTTTGAATAATCATATTTTTTTTCGTATCGTTAAATAATAACACCTAAGTATGTTATCCTATTTTAGTGCTTTCTTTGACTAGGGTAAGGACGTCTTATCTACAAAATCCCTTTTAACAAATAAAGATGTCTACCCTAGGTTAGCGCTTTCTTTGACTAGGGAAACGATGACTTATCTACACAACTTGCATTGGCAAAATTCCCACACCTTCGGATTAGTATAATGAAGTTTATATAATGTTAACTTTATTTTCAAGAAACATAATGGGTGTTTATTGCTTTCATGGAATACAATGATATTATATTAAAAAAACTTGAATTCTCAAATGTTTGGATGGAGAAGATTTTATAATAAAAAAAATTTATTTAAAATTTTTATGGGAAATTATTATTCTTTGTTATAAAAAATAAATTAAATGAAAAGTATATTTTAGATCTATAATTTGAATTTAGAATATATTTAATTTATGTTTTGTATAAATATGCAATAGGAATATGTTATATCAACAAATATTTTTGAGAAAATAATAATATTAAAAATACTATTTAATTTTAAAAATGGTGGTTTTTAAATTGGTTTTTTAAAAATATAAGAGAGGGAGGTAATTTTCATCTTCAAATTTCTTTCCTTCCCCAAATTTTCATTATGGGCACACTTCGATATTCACTCAACTCAAAATATTCCCATCATGCAAGAGAAGATGCTCAGGATAACAATAGGAGAAGAAGCCTAAGACAACAATTGGCAACATTTTGGGTAGAGTTTGATGTGACCCAAGGCTTCCCTAGGATGGCATAAATGGGAAAAATAAGGATCTGGATATGACTGAAAGGATTAATGGAGTAACATTGGGCAATGTTGTAGTACTCCGGCCTATTCCAACACCATGCCTAAAAATAATTTCCCAGTTTGAGTAGGACTTCAAATTTCTAGTGGAATTTATGAAAATAAAGGTATTTTCCTGCAGAAAATTTGTGGATGTCTTGTATTGCATATTGAATTAATTTTTGGAGGTGTTTGTTTAGAGTTTAGAAAATGTGACATGTTGTCTACCCAATATCCTATGTCTAGTAAAGGCTAATCATAGTTGTTTTAGTTTCCTGTAAATATCATCCATGCCACCAAAATGCAAAGATTTTTTGTAAATATCATCCATGGGAGGGAAATGAAAAGATTCAAGGATGATGCTTGTATGGAATCTACAATGCAACATTTAAGAGATGTCACATATGGTTAAAACAAACTAGCATTCTTTATAAATAGTTTATGATTAACAAATTAGTCATATCGAAGGTAAATTCTAAAGTTTATTAGTTAAGAAATTTAACATGGTGAACCTTAGGTCAGGTTTATATAATCTGATTTGAAGGTTTTAAATTTATTTTTCAAAATGAATTCAATGAAAAGTAATTCTCATAGGAACTAGAGATCTAACGATTAATGGTTGATATCATGATATTTTAATTGAAGTTTCATAAGAAATATCTTTACTGAAGAAATTTCCTTCAAAATTACATGAGAAGACAAGCTTATGGGAAGAATACATCTAAATTAGAGTTGAAGGAAATAATTTGTATTCTATTAAAATCAATTTCAAAATTTGGATAGTTTGTTTCAGTTAACAATAAATTAAAAAAGTTTAAACTATAAGTTGAGCTATAAAAAAATCATTATATTTATGGTTTTTAAAAGAAAATAAATATTTATTATTTATAAGTTAGAAATATATAAAAAATTTAAATTATATATAAATTTATTTATTTTAATTTTAAAATTTAAGAATTGTTAAATGACACAAATCTTTAGAAGTGTAAATTATTCTAATGCACTATGTAGAAGATTCTTTCTGCCTTAGAGGTCTATTTCCCCATTGCTATATAGATTTAGAAATACTTCATAAATTTATTTACGAATAGAAATATCATTTAAAGTTACGGTTGACTTCGGGTATTTTTTTTTTTAACAAATTTGGTTACTATTTATATTCCAAAAATATGGGGATTGAAATCCCTATTACATTTGAGTGATGAAGTAGAAAAACAAGGAGGGGTGATGTGGCAAAATACTGAGTGTCCTTTATGATAAATATTGCTACGATGCTGCATATTTGATTCTTTATAAATCCTAACAAACTGAAATAACATAACTGCAAACTTAAAAGACATGATGATAGATGAGGTAGATGGAGGAATGCAGCCTAGTTCCTGCTAACTTGTCAGGGATTGGAAATGTCTGTGGTGCCATGATTGTTGTACAGGTTGGCATTGGGGACATCGTTGGAGCTTGAACTCTGAATAGTTCACTTGTACACCATGTAACACATGATCTCTAGGGACTCTTCAATGTGAGCACAACGATTGTTATATCCCCTCAACTGCTCTATGAGGGATTGCGCTTGCTGTTGGAGGAAGCTAGTGTCTTCCTGGTGTTTTTCCTCCGTTATCTTTAATTGTTATTTTATCAAATCCATCTCTGCTTGTAGATCAATGCAATGAAATTATTTCTCATTCCTCATGGTGCCTGAAGGAAGGAATGGAAAAATCACAAATGTGGGATGATGAGATCGAGGTGGTAGAAGAGCCATTGTTTGGAAGTGATGACAGAGGGACAAAGCGCTAAGGGGAAGCAGGGAGGTTGAAAGAGTGTTGCGCAGCAGGTGACCAACTGAGGAGAAGGGATCAAGTTGAGTACAGAAGGGAGAGTGGCTGCAAGGAGGCACTGTTAGACAATGAAAGGGAGCCCCTAAATCGTGAAAAAGAGAGAAATGAACATTGCATATTTGGTGACTAGCGGAGTGAGGAGAAGCAGAATTTATATGAAAGGAGGGAGAGGAATGTTGGCTAAGGATGAGGGGAGGGAGGGAATCCAAGTGGAACAGGTTCACGAGAATATGACAGGGGAGGGTATGGGCATGGAAGACCTGCCATGACAAAATTTGGAAGCCACAGAAGATCACGAAGATAGTAGTCATGTAGAGGGGAAATTTCATGGTATAAGAGAGTAGGTAATGATATCTTGGGAAAGCAGTTGACTAGGGGGTCTGCTGCATGCTTTCTTGGCCAGTGAGTTAGAGTTTGTGTTGTTGGACTTGAGGGTATGGTAGAATGTGAGACCTCTAATTTCCTTGTTCAAATTTCGACACCTTGTGAGCAATCTACAAAGAGAAATGTTGGGAGACAAGGATGAGTTCAACATCATGTTGATGACTATTGGCGAGTCTCTAAAAAACATAGCTCTTTGAATCTTTAATCGTTTTTTGATTTGAAGGCCTTATAGTAAGGCGTATGCTTCCGCTCTATTATTTTACAGACGTCCTAATCTCCATTCAAAGGTGGAAACTTTACTGCCCTACTCATCCACAATGTAGCCTCCGGCTCCTACTATTCCTGGGTTTGGCTTTGAGGCGCCGTCTAAGAACAGTGCAAACCTTTTGATTCCATCAAGCCACTCAATGAAATATTTTTATTTAAGCTTAATAGTCCATTGATCTTTATCAAGAGGTTGGAGGGAAAGATTTTTGTTATACTTCACAAGTGTGTCAAGAGCTCTTCCAAGGAGAATTCTTTCCTTGAACTATAAATCGTTCAGGTTGAGTTGACAATTTTTTTTGGCAAAAATGATCTCAACAGTAAGGCTCTGGACCTTTATTTGCACTTTTTTGATGCATGGTTTGTGATGTTGGAAGGTGGCTTTGTTCCCCATAAGCCAAATGTTCCACAGTAGGACATAAGGAAGAGTGCCCCAAACTCTTTTGGCAACATTCTTCTTCTTTTTCCCCCAAGGGTAGCTCTTTTTCCAATTAGAAATCAGAACTGATACTGAGTTGATTGTACCCATCTCAAAATGGAAGGGATATAGGAAAGATTGCCAGTAATGTTTAACAAAGGAGCAGTCAATGAATAAGTCGTGGATTGTCTCCTCGGCCATGAAGCATAGGGGGCATCTAGAGGCCCCCTAAATGCCTCTTTTCTTCAAATTCTCTGTTGCCAAGATCTTCCCCTTTACCAGGGTCTAGATAAAGGTTTTAATCTTTTGGAGCACCTAAGATTTCCAGACTTGTTTCCACATTGCCCATGGAGGAGTGGGGAATTTTTCATTGTGAAGGACCTCATACCCTACAAATAAAGTGCAGGTAGACCTACATGGGTCCCATCTATATCTAGCATCTTGATATTTTTCTAGAGGAGCAGCTCCATGGAGCAGTCCCTTCAGAGCAGTTTTGTCATTCTCAATGCAGGGTGGAAAATTTGGAAACATCCAACCTTTCAAATTTCTAGTACACTCTTCCCAATGAGATATTTGATCTAGGGTGTTGATCCCATGCTCTTGATGATACATTTTAATACGCAGAGTGCTCAGATTATTTAAGATATGGAGCTTACCCATTATTTTGTCCTCCAAAATGTTTATGCTGCGGCCTCCATGTGTAAGTTTCGAGATATTGTTGCGAATAAAGGGGATAGTTTTTTTGTAAAGAGGCCACATGCGAGAGCAAGGCCTGTTGGGTATGATATGAGCTAAAATATTTTTCCTTGAACTAGAAAGGTTTTTAGTTTCTAACACTTTTTTCCACCATGTTTGCTGTCGGGTGATTAAGCACACACTATTTTCCCTCCAAAGGCAACATTCAACAGTTTGGGTATGCAAATAGCAAGACCACCATTTTCATATTTTTGGGTTACATGTCTCCATTTGACCAAATTAAGCTTATTTTTCTCACTTTTTCCACCTTGCGATATAAATTATCTAAGAATTGACTCCATTTTATGTTGGATGCTAATAGTAGCTTGTAGCAACGAGAAGTGGTAAAGAGGCAAAGCGGAGAGGAAAGCTTTTAGGAGGACCAAGTGCCCAGCTAGATTGAGAAAAGAGGCTCCCCATTGCTCGACTTATTTTTCATCTTATCAATGGTGATGCTCCATACCTCATTTCTTAACAATCCTATGTTGACATGCATCCCTAGATAGTTAAAATGAGTCCAACTCCACTTTTAGGAAACCACAAAGATCTGAGCATTACTATGAATGGTGTTCATAGTTTCATTTCGTCCATAAATGCATCTTTTATGATAGTTGATCTCCGCTCCATAATAGTGCATGAATTTATCAACCAGCGTTTTGAATCTCCTGACTATTATGCTAGTAGATCCTCCCATCAATAGGGTGTCATAAGAAAACTGATAATGATTCATGTTTTTGACCCCATTGCTAAATTTGATACCTCTAATTAGGCCAGCTCTGCAATTTTGATCCAATGCCCTACTGAAATATTCTTCCATGAGAATGAAGAGGAAGGGGGATAAGGGGAAACCTTGTCTTAAGCCTCTAGAAGATTGGAAATAATTTTCAGGTCTCCCATTAACTAGAGGAGAGACCTAGGGGTTGGATATGCAAGCATGAATGATGGATATGAATTATTCTTTGAAACCCTTTTTCTGAAGGATGGAGAGAAGGAAAGAGTGCCTCACTCTGTCGAAGGCACTGGAAAGATCAAGTTTCAAAATGAATCCCCTCTCTGATATCATCATGCTAGAATGAATGGTTTATTGGACCAACATTATGGAATCAATAATTTTCCTATTTGAGATGAAACCACCTTCATTTTCAGAGATAATATTAGCGAGGAAGGTTTTGATACAGGTGGCAAGGATTTTGGTAATAATTTTATAAGAGGAGTTGCATAGGGATATAGGCCTAAAGCTGGAAAAGGTGGATGGGAGGGTCTCTTTAGGGATGAGGGCGAGGAATGTCGAATTTGTGAATCCGCCAAATTTTTTTTCCTTTGAGCCCATAGGATCATTTTGACGAGGTATTTTTCAATGACTTCCCAGAAGGTTCAATAGAAGCTGATGGAGAATCCATCCAGGCCCAGTGCTTTTTCAGGATGGGGGGTCTAGATTTCCCTGATAATTTCGACCTCTTCGATGTCCTTGGTTAGGGAGGAGTTAATCTCTTTATTGATCATCTTAAGCCTGTGAACCAAGAAATAATTCTATTACTCTGCCTCCATAGTTTCAGAAAGGAGGCTTTTATAAAGGTGATGGGCTGTTGATTTTATTTCATCTTGCTCAGTGTGCATGTTACCTTCTTCATCGGATATAGTGGTAATGTTTCTCCTCGATATTCTGACTGTGGCTTTCGTATGGAAGAAGGAGGTATTTTTATCCCCAACCTGAAGCCAGAGATTCTTGGATTTAAGTCTCCAATTTTCTTCTTCATTTCTATTTGTATTATATAAAGTCCAATAAAGCTCTTTTTCCTTCTCATGCTTTTCTTTGGTCACCCATTGGATATTTATGTATTTTGAACTTCTTCTAGCCTTCTCTTCTGTCCAGCATAATTTTTTTTTGTTATCTATAATGGACTTTTTCCCATCCTTTGAGAGCAGTGTGCAGAAGATTTAGTTTTCTCTCCCAAATATCCATTGGATATCCCTCAACATGCTGCTGCCAATTTCTTTCCACTATAAATCTTGCCTCAAGGGAGTCACTCCAAAGAGGGTTGTAGCGAAAAGGCAGAGGCCCAAGGGAATACTGATCACTAAGTACAAAGGTAACAGGATAATGGTTTCAGGTCGAGCATGGAATAATGGTGGTGGTTGCAACAAAGAAGTGGGTGATGAGGGATACAACAACAAAAAAGTGGTCAAGTATTTCAATGATGTTCCCTGGCTCAAGTCTGCAATTGCTCCATGTGCAACTTCTATTTTTGGGGATAATGTCCACCAAGTCATGATCTTTTATGATATTCTCCAACTGATCTCTTGAAGGGTGTGGAGTAAAAGTGCCCCCTCTTTTTTCTTTGTCGTGAATTACCAAATTCAGATCCCCTCCAATAATGATATTTATATTATCCTCACCTTCCATATCATAATTTAAAGTGCACAAACAATCTTCTTTATCTATATAATGATTTTGGCCATAAATGTTGTACTCTTTTATCATAACATCCTCATGGATGTTTTGTAATTTGAATTTTATCCAGTCATGGGCCTTCACAATTATCAATTGCTTCCATGAATTCTGGATCCAAATTGTTGTTATTCCTCCCAAAGCACCTCTGGATTCTACAATTGTGCCTTTGTAGTTTCTTATTGATGTTTCCCATGTATTTTTCTCCTTGATTGGTTTCTTGGAGGAGAAATATGTCTGGATGTTCTTGTTTAATGAGATCTCTTAGGGATTTTTTTTATAGGGGTGCCCTAATCCCCTACAGTTCCATGTAATTTCTTTCATTATTTCAAGAATGCAGGTTGAGACCCTCACTTCCCTCCTGTTTCATGCTGGTTGAGATATTTGTTGTTAATCTGTCTAATAAAGGTCTCTATTGGGTGACGCATTCCTAGAGCAATGTATTTATGAGCTGCTTTATCCCTATGGTGTTTAGCAGACTTTCTTCCTAGTCCAGTTTTTTTTTAAGGTTTCCAAAACTCAACCCAACTCTTTCGCTACATTTTTGGTGACTATTTTGATAGATGATCGATCAGCTGAGGAAGAAGGATGACATGATTTGGATGGGGAGGGATGAGGTAGGGTTTCGGGAGGGAAGGAGAGGAGGGAAGGATGAGGTTCCTCTTCCATAGAGGCCAAAGAGGTAAATGGGTAGGAGGAGGTAAGGTGGGGGTGAGGGGTTTGGAAAAGGTTTGGAGGGGGTTCAGGATGAGGTTGTGTGCTGGGGCTAGCAGAATGAGAGGGTGGATGGACTCATGAAACACAAACATTTTTACGATTTGAGCCAGAATTCTTATTTTTTATATTTCCCATTGTGATTCAGGGTCAATGTTTTCGACCTATATTGACTTTGTGCATCTATTAGCGAAATTACCATATTTGTGGCATACCTTGCACTTGAAGGGAAGTTGTTCTTAGTCTAGCTACTGGATGTATGTCCAGTTGTCCACCTTCAACTTGATCACCTCTAGAAGTCCTTTCCCCAAGTCTAACTCTACGCAGATTCTTGTCAAACCTTGCATGTTGTCTTTCAGATTACTTTTGTCGATGAACTTACCAACAAAATTCCCAATTTCTCTAACATAATCGTCCCCCCAACATTGAAGGGGAAGATGTGGAAGACGAACCCAAACTGGGACATCATTAAAATTGACAAGTTCAGGATCGAAGTTTGTGCCCATTTTTTTAGGTAGAGCCCTCTAGTATCCATGAAGTATGGCCCATTCCTAAAAATTAGATCTTTTTCTTCCTTTGTTTCGAAGTGGAAGGTGTTAAAGCCCTTGTCACAGAATTTGATAGAGATTTTCCTTTTGATTTTTTCCATCCAATTTCATTCCACCCATTTCTGGACTGTTTTCGGCGAAGAACATAGTCTTGTGAATTTCCCAATGATTCCTTTTTCTGTGAGGGAGAGAGAAACCATTCGAGCGATCACAGGGGGCAGTGAGACTTCTTGGGTCCCAACCAATTTTTTTACAAACTTGGAGATTGTGGGCCTTGGCAGGGGGGTTTCAAAGAGACGGTGAGTGCAGAAAACACAAAGGCATGGTGACGGGGAGTGGCTGTCTCCGGGATGGTCTCCGGAGGAGCCATGTGGCTAGAATTGGGCAGCAGCAGAAGGCTTGAAGAGTGAGCTACTGTGCACATGCTGCAGACCTAGGTCAGTTGTAATATTCCTAATTAGGGACAGCTAATTGGAATATTCGATTTTGTATAGTTTTGCCGTCTATGGTTTGTAAATAAATAAAAACTGAGTAAAGAGGGTCTAACTCACTTAGATGGAATAAAACACCTTCCTAGTAGCACAACGTTGTGACTTAAGGGGGAGCCAAGGGGGCCAAACACCACGTAGAGAAGGGGGGCCACGTACACTCTAGAAGCTACTGCGTAGATAAGGATGATCATGTGGAGGAGAGAGAAGCTACGTTGGGGTTTTGGAGGGAAACCAATGTTATAAAATATGGAGGAGCCTTCTCATTTGATTCATTCTTTAGTTGATGATTTTGGAGTGAGACTTTTGTCTTCTTGAGCACGCTGGTTGTTTAGCTTGTCTGCAGCACTGTTTAGTGCATTGAGTGTCTCCGGTCGGAGATCTCGCCCTTAGCCCCGAGGAACTTCGAGTGCCTGCTCGGGCAAGGTTGGTTTTTCAGTATTTTGTGATTCATTTATTGTTTGGGTTTGTTGCAGAGCTAGAGCTTATACAGACTGCGCAGTCACTGGGAGAGAGGATGCAGTACATTTTGGAGGAGCTTCGGATTGGGGTTTCTACAGGTGATTTCACCGGGATTTTGAGCAGAGGGTCAGCCTTTGCCCATCAGAGGTTTTTGGCAGAATTTGTGGCAGTATTTCAACTGTTTCTATCTAGCCACTATGCAGTGCCTTGAAGGCCAGCGTAATTCACTGGGGAGGTAGTTTCTGGTGATTTCCGGGGTTGGCCATTCTTGGAATGGTTCGTGGATCTTGTTGGGGTTGTTGAGGAGAGGAGGTTTGTTGATTTTCATCTAATTCCGGCAAGGGGATCAACCCCTAATCTTCAGTCGCTTCCAGCAGTAGCAGCTACATGGCATTTCTCCAGCAGCTGGGACACAGTTCCTAGAGCAGCCATTTCCTATCATTTATGAGAGTGTTTTCTTACTTGCCTTGTGCAAGATCACCTCTTGTACATCATTGCATTTCTCATATTAATAAAATGGCTCAGCATTTCCTTTATATGTTTTATGGTTGAGTTGTCATAGTTGCCATGGTTGTTGTAGTTGTTGTATTCTCTTTCTATTTCTATTACTGTGTTTGAGCGCTATAGTTATATACCACTTGGTGTGTTTTTCTCTTACTCTTAGACAGAGTCTGGAAAGGGCTAGGTAGCCTCCAGATCTCGTACTCTTTTAGAGACGACATATCCGGTAAATGCCCTTCCAATCAATCTCTGGTTCGAGTTTGTTGTGTTTTTGAGATATCCTCGAAACGGGATATTACAGTGGTATCAGAGCTTCAATCTTGGATCAGCCTGCGGGTTTCCAGTTTTCAGTTGCAGCTATTTCGGTTATAAGGTCCTACACAGTCATTGGAGGAGGCTCATTTGTGGGAGCTTCATTGGTGAGATTTTAGAGTTGGGGTGTTTGGAAATTGATAGGAGAGCCATATGAGGAGGTTTTCTGGGATTTTAGAGAGCAATGATTAACAGTATCAACTGTAGTGAAAGAAAACGAAATTGGAAGAGAGCCAAACTACAAAGGGTTAAATTTTGAAGGTTGGAATTAGAAGAAACCGTTTCTGGGTTTTTCTGGGTTCTAGGCAAGGATCACCTTCCCAAATTCCTAGAATTTTTTGAGTAGTTTGCAGTGGGTAAATCAGAGGCCAAAGTTAGGCAACAGTGTAGTCTTGGAGCAGCAGTGCAGTTTCAGAAGGAGCCTGTGATAGTCATAAAGTAGGAGGAGCTGATGGCAGGTGATGATGACACAAAGATATTTGGGGAGATGCTCCTCAAATCAGTGTAGGATCTGTCGAGGCAGATTGAGGTAATGGGGTAGAGATTCCTCGCTGTGGAGGCTAGACAACGTGAAACCTCAAAGGTTTCCAGATTAGCGATGGATCAAGCACATCCCACCATTTGTCGAAGCATGATCCCACTCAGCATATGGCATCACATACACCCACACGTTCCACTATGCCCACTTTTCTGGGTGCAGACACAGGGGCAGGAGCACAGCAGGAGCTAGAGCCTGGCCACATGGGTGATTATTTCGCCGAGTATTAGACATATGGGCAGGAGTTCAGGGATGCCCTTCCATTCAGAGATTTTGTTCAGCTCCAGCGGGATAGCAGACCCTGCAACGTTCACAGCGGGAACATGCACCCACATGATGGGGGCTTACAACACACAGTGGGCAGATTCCATTTACCGACATTTGACAAGTCATCCAAGCATTCGGAAAAAGCTTAGGTGGAGAAGTTGGATACCTATTTCCAGCTTGATAGAGTATCAGAGGGGGAAACCATCAAAATGGTTACCTCACACTTGGAGGATGAGGGCACACAGGATTGCAGGGAGTTCAAGGATACACCTAGTGTGACACAGGACTCACCCTCATTGAAGACCTCCTTGATCGTGTCGTTTGATATCATAGTGGAGAAGGTAGATCCTACCCCAGTAGAGCCATCCATTGAGGTGATGACCGGAGTCATGTTCAACTCTTCGAGTGGTAGCAGCGCACGACAGATGGGTGAGGTGTCAGGAGATGTATCAACATTCAATGAGGCACTAGGAGATGCAGAGGTATTGGATGATGGTCATAGATAGCGGTATCATCGGCTTCGAGCAGACCTTCTAGTTTTGAAAGGGAAGGCCACGTCAGTACGGGAGGTAATTTTGTTGCAGGACAAGGAGCTCGAGCTCATGAAAGTGGCTTGTGCCGAGTCGGCAGCCAAGTTGGCCCGCATCGAGGAACGACTAGATTCCCTGATGGTAGAACCAGAGGGCACATTGGAGTGTGAGATCATTCCCCCTCAGGCATGCATGGACGAGACTAGCAGTGTTGTTGGGTAACCTCTTCCCATTGGAGAGAGAGAGATGGAGTCACCTAGTCAGATCTCATACGGTTACTTGGTTAGCAGGATGAGATGATCGGGGTTGCACATGGTGCAACATCCACATGTTGAGGTTGGATGGCGAGAGAGTTTGAGTTGGTACCCGGTGGAGTGGGTTATAGAGATAGTGGTGGACCTGGATGTAGTTCAGCAGGAGTCTCCAGGTCCTGAAAGTACTAGAACCCCAGATTGGTATTAGGATCTGGGTGGGATTGCCTGTCATTTACCAGGCAGGTCGGTTGACTATGTCTTGGAGGGTACGGTTGGCCTAGCAGTAGAGTATGTGCATTCGCTAGGGGAGTTTCGGTCAGCCCCAGTGGCCAACCAGTTTATGGGCAGACTTCTAGGTTGTCTTGGTATGACACTTTTACACGGGATCACGGGGTGGTCAACATACCTTGGCAGGAGCTTGTCAGAGGAGGTGGCATTGGCAGGCCACCAGATGGTGCATTGTATGGGGCCAAGGATTCTTCACCTTTGTGTGGGGCACAGAGGACACAGTGGAGCCGAGCAGTGGTGGTAACACTACTGACACATAGGGAGATTCACTTCTCAGACCCCCCGAGGAGGATTTGGAGTGATGATCCATTCGTCGGCGGGTATAGTGATGCGACGGTGGAGACGATGATACCGATTGGGGGTAGTTCGACATGTAGAGGCACAACTCTAGGTCATCACATCCAGGGATGTGTGGGAGCCTCTAGCATTGAGCAGTGGACTACCAGTGGACATGGAGTTGCATGGTGGTGTGCCGTAGTGTGTGGGACTGCATTGTGGAGTAGGAGTGTCCTACATCACATTGAGAGCACGCAAGGAGTGACCGATGCCTAGACACAGCTAGGCACGAGATGGTACATGGTGGTACAACAGTAGCATGGGGTATCCGGCAGTATACATGGGTATGCCTCAATGAGCAGTGGCGTGTCTAGGAGTACATGGATGATGGGTCGTATGCGAGGGCATATGGTGCTGCACAGTAGGGTCTTAGAGCATTGCCTCCAGGGAGACTCACGGACACGGAAACCGAGTTTACCTTTGGCGGTATTTCACCCAGGATCGATGGGGAGACATATGAGTGATACTTAACGGTATCTGTGGGGACTCATGCACCTGAACCTCTTCTACATCACTCACGGGCACAACCGATTTTGTTGTTGTCCTTTGGCACTTTGGGCATGAGCACCAGGGTACGCGAGGCTCACCCAAGATATTTGGATGACACTCAGCACACTAGGGGAGAGACTTCTCAGTAGTGGCACTGGATCGGGGTGCTAGCTGACAGCGATAGGTCAGGGGATGATATGATCCTCTACAGGGGTGGCACATCAGTCATTGCTGAGCCTACGCTTTGGGAGCAGGTCATGAGGGAGACATGCGTCATTTTTCCCTCAGGACATGTCGAGATCGTGCACGAGCAGAGGATACTGGGTATAGCAGAGGTAGCATCCCAATATGTGTCTGGGCTCCAGACACTGTATCGACACTTTATCGAGAGGGTGGATGGCATACTCAATGCAGATGAGATGGCATAGGTAGAACAGGAGGGAATTCCTTCTGTATGGCAGGGTGAGGACTCTTTTTCATATGAGTCCATAGGATCAGTTGAGGACGCTTCTGGGGAGTGAGAGCAGTCATGTAGAGATGGTGACAGTAGACTGGAGCTGCGTTTTAGTGTCCAGGGTGAGCAGTCACGGGACTCTGCGGGAGATACTCTGGGTGAAGAGTCACTTGTGACAATTCAGCTAGAACAGCAGATGATGGAGCCTGAGTCGACAAAAGAGGACACTATTCACATCAGGCATGATATTACTTTGGGGAAGAGCCATATGAGCACCCACATTGAGTCGATGAGGGATATGTCACTAACATTGGGGTCAGCCATTGAAGTGGGATAGTCAGATGCACTGAGATCGAGTACGGTGATAGCAGTTGCATATCCATATCCTCTGGAGGTGTTGGAGGTTGATGGGATTGTTCTGCAGGGGGCCAGTAGACATCGGGAGCATGAAATTCCTAATCAGGAGTGGGAGGAGCTATTGGATATGGTGGAGCATCAATCTGTGGGTGGACACATGGATGAGGCGCAGATAGAAGTACACGCAGTTAGTAGAGCTGCAGTGTTTTTAGTGGGTAGCACTCTCCAGGAGTACATCAATGGAGCTTGCAGCATATCTTGCCCACTTTGGTCCATTATAGAGAGAGGGGCTTCCTTCTTCAGGCAGTTTTCTTTGGCAGACAGGGCAGAGTAGTGGGAGTTTATTACAGGTTGGCGGCAACACTCCAGGTGTGTTCCATATGCAGTTGTTGTTACTACATCAGATTCTTCTTCCAGGATGAACTGGCGGAAGATCATGAGCTAGTACCCTCTTGATGGTACAGTATTATTCGTAGGGTGCACAGCGCAGCAGGGGCCCATGGACATAGGAGATGTTACAGATTCCCGCTGGCAGGCGGACACAGATCGTCATTTCTTCAGCACTCCATCCCTATTTTAGCAGAGTAGGATCATCATGGGATTAAGTCAGGACTTGGATTGCAGAGAGGTGATGAGTTGGTACATAGTTGATGGGATAGCTTACACATTCACAGATATAGCACAACATAGGTTATGGTCTTCTCCTCTTAGAGCATCAGTCATATCCATAGGCAGTGTGGAGTCTGAGCCGTGGGACTTGGATGATTATTGGCCAGGGTGGCGATGGGATCTGAGAGGACTGTTGGTTGGTGAGAGATCAGTTTGGGATCCTGGCATTTAGAGATCCCTTCATATCAGGGTGATATAGAGGTCAGAGAGGTTTCAGTGGCACATCTGGGACCCAGGTACATTTTGCAGTGTCAGTGGGGAGCATTAGCTAGAGAGGAGGCATGTTCAGGCATTTCTTGAGGACAAGCAATTTTTGCCGGATGAGGATGCCACTTGGGAGAGCGAGAAGATTTTGCAGCATCCATCACTTCAATTGCTTGAGGGCAAGCAACGTTTTTCCAGGGGGGACTGTAATATTCCTAATTAGCGACAGCTAATCGGAATATTCGATTTTGTATAGTTTTGCCATCTATGGTTTGTAAATAAATAAAAAGTGAGTAAAGAGGGTCTAACTCACTTATATGGAATAAAACACCTTCCTAGTAGCACAACGTTGTGACCTGAGGGGGAGCCAAGGGGGCCAAACACCACGTAGAGAAGGGGGTCCACATACACTCTAGAAGCTACTGTGTAGATAAGGATGAGCACGTGGAGGAGAGAGAAGCTACGTTGGGGTTTTGGAGGGAAACCAACATTATAAAAGATGTTGGAGCCTTCTCATTTGATTCATTCTTGAGTTGATGATTTTGGAGTGAGACTTTTTTCTTCTTGAGCACGTTGGTTGTTTAGCCTGTCTTCAGCACTGTTTAGTGCATTGAGTGTCTTCGGTCAGAGATCTCGCACTTAGCCCCGAGAGACTTCGAGTGCCTGCTCAGGAAAGGTTGGTTTTTCAGTATTTTGTGACTCATTTATTGTTTGGGTTTGTTGCAGAGCTGGAGCTTATACAGACTGCGCAGTCACTGGGAGAGAGGACGTAGTCCATTTTGGAGGAGCTTCGGATTGGGGTTTCTGCAGGTGATTTCGCCAGGATTTTGAGCAGAGGGTCAGCCTTTGCCCATCGAAGGTTTTTGGCAGAATTTGTGGCAGTATTTCAGCTGTTTCTATCTAGCCACTGTGCAGTGCCTTGGAGGCTAGCGTAATTCACTGGGGAGGCAGTTTCTAGTGATTTCCGGGGTTGGCCATTCTTGGAATGGTTTGTGGATCTTGTCGGGGTTGTTGAGGAGAGGGGGTTTGCTGATTTTCATCTCATTCGAGCAATGGGCTCAGCCCCTAATCTTTAGTTGCTTCCAGCAGTAGCAGCTACACAACATTTCTTCAGCAGCTGGGACGTAGTTCTTAGAGCAGCCATTTCCTGTCATTTCTGAGAGTGTTTTCTCACTTGCCTTGCGCAAGATAACCTCTTGTACTTCATTGCATTTCTCATATTAATAAAATGGCTCAGAATTTCCTTTATATGTTTTCTGGTTGAGTTGTCGTAGTTGCTGTATTCTCTTTCTATTTCTATTATTGTGTTTGAGCACTATAGTTCTATACCACTTGGTGTGTTTTTCTCTTACTCTTAGACAGAGTCTGGAAAGGGCCAGGTAGCATCCGGATCTCGTACTCTTTTAGAGACGACATATCCGGTAATTTCCCTCCCAGTCAATCTATGGTTGGAGTTTGATGTGTTTTTGAAATATCCCTGAAACAGGATATTACAGTGGTATCAGAGCTTCAATGTTCGATCAGCCTGCGGGTTTCTAGTTTTCAATTGTAGCTATTTTGGTTATAAGGGCCTGCACAGTCATTGGAGGAGGCTCATTTGCGGGAGCTTCATTGGTGAGATTTTAGAGCTGGGGTGTTTGGAAATTGATAGGAGATCCATATGAGGAGGTTTTCTGGGATTTCGGAGAGCAATGATTAACAGTAGTAGCTATAGTGACAGAAAACGAAATTGGAAGAGGGCCAAACTACAAAGGGTTAAATTTTGAAGGTTGGAATTAGAAGAAACCGTTTCTCGTTTTTTCTGTGTTTTGGGCAAGGATCACCTTCCAAAATTCCTAGAATTTTTTGAGTAGTTTTCAGTGGGTAAATCAGAGGTCGAAGTTAGTCAACAATGTAGTATTGGAGAAACAGTGCAATTTCAGGAGGAGCCTGTGAGAGTCATAGAGAAGGAGGAGCCGATGGCAGGTGATGATGATGTGAAGAGATTTGGGGAGATGCTCCTCAAATCAGTGCAGGATCTGTCAAGGCAGATTGAGGTAATGAGGCAGAGATTCATTGCTATGGAGGCTAGATAGTGTGAAACCTCAACGGGTTTCCAGATTGGTGAGGGATCAAGCACATCCCACCATTTTCCGGAGCATGATGCTACTCAGCATATGACATCACATACACCCACATGTTCCAATATGCCCACTTCTCTAGGTGCAGACACAGGGGCAGGAGCATAGCAGGAGCTAGACCCTGGCCACATGGGTGATTATTTCACCGAGTATCAGGCATATGGGCAGGAGTTCAGGGATGCCCTTCCATTCAGAGATTTTGTTCAACTCCAGCGGGATAGCAGACCCTGCAACTTTCACAGAGGGAACAGGCATCCACATGACGGGGGCTTACGGCACACAGTGGGTAGATTCCATTTACCGACATTTGACAAGTCATCCAAGCGTTTGGAAAACTCTTGGGTGGAGAAGTTGGATACCTCTTTCCATCTTAACAGAGTATCGGAGGGGGAAACCATCAAAATGGTTACCTCGCACTTGGAGGATGAGGGCACACAGGATTGCAGGGAGTTCAAGGATACACCTAGTGTGACACAGGACTCACCCTCATTGGAGACCTCCTTGATCATGTCGGTTGATATCGTAGTGGAGAAGGTAGAGCCTACCCCAGTAGAGCCATCCATTGAGGTGATGACCGGAGTCGTGTCCGAGTCTTCGGGTGTTAACAACACACGACAGATGGGTCAAGTGTCAGGAGATGTATCCACATTCGATGAGGCACTAGGATATGCAGAGGTATTGGATGATGGTCATAGATAGCGGTATCATCGGCTTTGTGCAGCCCTTCTAGTTTTGAAAGGGAAGGCCACGTCAGTACGGGAGGCCATTTTGTTGCAGGACAAGGAGCTCGAGGGCATGAGAGTGGCTTGTGTCAAGTCGGCAGCCAAGTTGGCCGGCTTCGGGGAACGACTAGATGCCCTGATGGTAGAACCAGAGGGCACGTTGGAGTGTCAGATCATTCCCCTTCAGGCATGCATGGACGGGACTAGCATTGTTGTTGGGTTACCTCTTCCCATTGGAGAGAGAGAGATGGAGTCACCTAGTCAAATCTCATACGTTTACTTGGTTAGCAGGATGAGATGATCGGGGTTGCACAGGGTGCAACATCCACATGTTGAGGTTGGATGGCGAGATATTTTGAGTTGGTACCCAGTGGAGTGGGTTATAGAGATAGTGGTGGACCCAGATGTAGTTCAGTAGGGTCTCCAAGTGCTGCGAGTACTAGAACCCCAGATTGGTATTGGGATCTAGGTGGGACTGCCTGTCGTTTACCAAGCAGGTCGGTTGACTATGTCTTGGAGGGTACGGTTGGACTAGTAGTAGAGCATGTGCATTCGCTAGGGTAGTTTCGGTCAACCCCAGTGGCCAACCAGTTTATCGGCAGAC
Source organism: Pinus albicaulis (assembly GCA_034641835.2). NCBI lineage: Eukaryota > Viridiplantae > Streptophyta > Pinopsida > Pinales > Pinaceae > Pinus > Pinus albicaulis. The sequence continues at coordinate 219,401,647 of CM076583.1, forward strand.
TTCCTACGTTGTCATGGTATGACACTTATACACGGGATCACGAGGTGGTCAACATACCTTGGTAAGAGCTTGTTAGAGGAGGTGGCATTGGCACTCCAATAGATGGTGCATTGTATGGGGCCAAGGATTCTTCACCTTTGTGTGGGGCACAGAGGATGCAGCGGAGCCGATCAGTGGTGGTAACACTACTGACACATAGGGAGATTCACTTCTCAGACCCCTCGAGGAGGGTTTGGAGTGATGATCCATTCGTCGGCGGGTATAGTGATGCGACGGTGGAGACGATGATACCGATTGGGGGTAGTTCGACATGTAGAGGCACATCCCTAGGTCATCACATCCAAGGATGTGTGGGAGCCTCTTGCATTGAGCAGTGGACTACCGATGGACATGGAGTTGCATGGTGGTGTACCATAGTGTGTGGGACTGCATTGTGGAGTAGGAGTGTCCTACATCACATTGAGAGCACGCGGGGAGTGATCGATGACTAGTCATAGTCATGGCACGAGACGGTACATGGTGGTACAACAGTAGCATGGGGTATCCAGCGGTATACATGGGTATGCCTCAGTGAGCAGTGGCATGTCAAGGAGTAAATGGATGATCGGTGGTATGCGAGGGTGTATGGTGCTGCACAGTAGGGTCTTAGAGCATTGCCTCCAGGGAGACTCACGGACAAGGACACTGGCTTTACCTTTGGGGGTATTTCACCCAAGATCGATGGGGAGACAGATGAGCAATACTTGAAGGTATCTGTGGGGACTCACGCACTTGACCCTCTTCTACATTACTCATGGGCACAAACGATTTTGTTGTTGTCCTTTGGCACTTTGGGCATGAGCAGTGGGGTACACGAGGCTCACCCAAAATATTTGGATGACACTCAACACAGTAGGGGAGAGACTTCTCAGTAGTGGCACTGGGTCGGGGCGCTAGTTGACAGCCACAGGTTAGGGGATGAGATGATCCTCTGCAGGGGTGGCACATAAGTCATTGCTGAGCCTACACTTGGGGAGCAGGTCATGAGGGAGACCTGCGTCATTTTTCGCTCAGGACATGTCGAGATCATGCACGAGTAGAGGATACTAGGTATAATAGAGGTAGCATCCCAATATGTGTCTGGGCTCCAAACACTGTATTGACACTTTATCAAGAGGGTGGATGGCATACTCAATGCAGATGAGATGGTGGAGCTAGAACAGGAGGGCATTCCTTCATTATGCCAGGGTGAGGACTCTTTTTCATATGAGTCCATAGGATCAGTTGAGGATGCTTCTGGGGAGCGAGAGCAGTCATGTAGAGATGGTGACAGTAGACCGGAGCTTCATTCCAGTGTCCAGGGTAAGCATTCACGGGAATTTGCGGGAGATACTCTGGGTGAAGAGTCACTTGTGACAATTCAGCTAGAACAACAGATGATGGAGCCTGAGTCAAGAGAAGAGGACAGTATTCACATCAGGCATGATATTCCTTTGGGGGAGAGCCATATGGGCGCCCACATTGAGTCAATGAGGGATATGCGGCTAAAATTGGGGTCAGCCATTGAAGTGGGACAGTCAGATGCACTGACATCGAGTACGGTGACAACAGTTGCAGATCCATATCCTATGGAGGTGTTGGAGGTTGATGGGATTGTTCTGCAGGGGGCTAGTAGACAGCAGGAGCATGATATTCGTGATCAGGAGTGGGAGGAGTTTTTGGATATGGTTGAGCATCCATCTTTGGGTGGACACATGGATGAGGCGCAGATAGACGTACACGCAATTAGCAGAGATGCAGTGTTTTTAGTGGGTAGCACTCTTCAGGACTACATCGATGGAGCTTGCAGCATATCTTGCCCACTTTGGCCCATTATAGAGAGAGGGGCTTCCTTCTTCAGGCAGTTTTCATTGGCAGACAGGGTAGAGCAGCGGGAGTTTATTACAAGCTGGCGGCAACACTCCAGGTGTGTTCCATATGCAGTTGTTGTTGCTACATCAGATTCTTCTTCCAGGATGGACTAGTGGAAGATCATGAGTTGGTACCCTCTTGATGGTACGATATTATTCGTAGGGAGCACAACGGAGCAGGGGCCTGTGGACATAGCAGATGTTACAGATTCCAGCTGGCAGGGGGACACAGGTCATCATTTCTTCAGCACTCCATCTCGATTTCAGCAGAGCAGGATCAACATGGGATTGAGTCAGGACTTGGATTGGAGAGAGCTGATGAGTTGGTACACAACTAATGGGACAGCTTACAGAGTCACAGATACAACACAACATAGGTTATGGTCTTCGCCTCCTAGAGCATCAGTCATAGCCAGAGGCAGTGTGGAGTCCGAGCCATGGGACTTGGGTGCTTATTGGCCAAGGTGGCGATGGGATCCGAGAGGACTGTTGGTTGGTGAGAGATCAGTTTGGGATCCTGGCATTGAGAGATCCCTTCATGTCAGGGTGATGTAGAGGTCAGAGAGGTTTCAGTGGCACATATAGGACCCAGGCACATTTTGCAGTGTCAGTGGGGAGCATCAGCTAGAGAGGAGGCCTGTTCAGGGATTGCTTGAGGACAAGCAATTTTTGCCGGATGAGGATGCCACTTGGGAGAGTGAAAAGATTTTGCAGCATCCATCACTTCAGTTGCTTGAGGGCAAGCAACGTTTTGCCGGGAGGGGACTGTAATATTCCTAATTAGCGACAGGTAATTGGAATATTCGATTTTGTATAGTTTTGTCGTCTATGGTTTGTAAATAAATAAAAAGTGAGTAAAGAGGGTCTAACTCACTGAGATGGAATAAAACACCTTCCTAGTAGCACAACGTTGTGACTTAAGGGGGAGCCAAGGGGGCCAAACACCACGTAGAGAAGGGGGCCCACGTACACTCTAGAAGCTACTGCACAGATAAGGATTAGCACATGGAGGAGAGAGAAGCTACGTTGGGGTTTTGGAGGGAAACCAATGTTATAAAAGATGGAGGAGCCTTCTCATTTGTTTCATTCTTGAGTTGATGATTTTGGAGTGAGACTTTTGTCTTCTTGAACACACTGGCTGTTTAGCTTGTCTGTAGCATTTTTTAGTGCATTGAGTGTCTCCGATCGGAGATCTCGCTCTTAGCCCTGGGGGACATCGAGTGCCTGCTCGGGAAAGGGCGGTTTTTCAGTATTTTGTGAGTCGCTTATTGTTTGGGTTTATTGTGGAGATGGAGCTTATACAGATTGCGTAGTCACTGGGAGAGAGGACGCAGTCCATTTCGGAGGAGCTTCGGATTGGGGTTTCTGCAGGTGATTTCACTGGGATTTTGAGCAGATGGTCAGCTTTTGCCCATCGGAGGTTTTTGGCAGAATTTGTTGTAGTATTTTAGCTGTTTCTATCTAGCCACTATGCAATGCCTTGGAGGCCAGCGTAATTCACTTGGGAGGCAGTTTCTAGTGATTTCCGGGGTTGGGCATTCTTGGAATGGTGTTTGGATTTTGTCGGGGTTGTTGAGGAGAGGAGGTTTGCTGATTTTCATCTCATTCCGGCAAGGGGATCAGCCCCTAATCTTCAGTCGCTTCCAGCAGTAGCAGCTACACGACATTTCTCTAGCTGCTGGGACGCAGTTCCTAGAGCAGCCATTTCCTGTGAATTCTAAGAGTGTTTTCTCACTTTCCTTGCGCAATATCACCTCTTGTACTTCATTGCATTTCTCATATTAATAAAATGGCTCAACATTTCCTTTATATGTTTTCTGGTTGAGTTGCTGTAGTTTCTGTGGTTGCCGTAGTTGCTGTATTCTCTTTCTATTTCTATTATTGTGTTTGAGCGCAATAGTTCTATACCACTTGGTGTGTTTTTCTCTTTCTCTTAGACAGAGTCTAGCCTCTAGATCTCGTACTCTTTTAGAGACGACATATGTTGTAAATGCCCTCCCAGTCAATCTCTGGTTGGAGTTTGCTGTGTTTTTGAGATATCCCCGAAACAGGATATTACATCAGTTGACATCTAGTATTGATCATTTGAAAAAATATAATATAAACTAATTTTAATATTTATACCAAAATCTCACATTCTTGCTTAGTTTAATCAATCAAAAAAATAAAAAGTAAAAAGAAAATAAAAAGTATTACCCTCATAAAAATGTCGATGGATTTAGATCCAATTCTGTCCCCACTTCGAAACAGGTCGTATCCAGCTCTAGATTATTACAGAGTAAATACAGAAAAGAACATAGGGCTCCTCAAATCAGATAAGACGACACCGAGCCTTTGCAGAGTGAGAAGATTTCGTAAACGAAACCTAAAAAAAAACTTATTGATTAAAATGGAAAACAAAAATCGAATTATAATGAATGAATAATTGACAATCGTGACCTCAACTTCTACGCCCTACTCACCTATAAACATGGATATATCCAATTCCAATAAAGATTTCAAAATTTTTCACTATTCATTCTTTAACTGTAAATTTTTCTGTGTTGAATCCTTTGACCTGGACAATGACGGTCTATCTACACAAGTTCAGATGCCAAAATTTATCCATTTTCGGATTAGTAGTGTATAATGAAGGTTATATAATGTTAACCCTATTTTCAAGATAAAAATAAAAAATAATGCTAGTTTATTGCCTTTAATAAATAAAATATATTATGTTTAAATGGAATTCGCAGATGTTTGGATGGACCAGATTTTATAATAAAAATATTATTTATCTAATATTTCCATTTACTTTCTTTTATTGCCTTTAATTAAAAAAATATATTATATTTAAATTGAATTCGTCGTTGTTGGATGGATGGACTATATTTTATATTAAAATTATTTTTTATTTAATATGGTAGATGGAAATCTACTTTCTATTTAGTTTGTTAAAAATAATTTTTAAGTTGTAATTACATAAATATGATTTAAATTTAAAATATATTTATTTTATATTTTTGATAATGATGAATGAGACAAGGTGAAGGTGATATATTTCAAATGAGGTTGTGTTTTTTAATTAAAAATCAATATATTTTTTTATATATATAGTTAGGTGAATTAATATCATAAAATTTATTTTAGTTTTAAAGTGAAATGTTAATTTGTAAATTGATTGTTTAAAAATGTAACAAAAAATGGAACCCAGATTTTAATTCTCTATTTTCACCTAGACTGAATAGATTAGATGCCTAAACAGGAAATTTCATACCCAAATTGCCTTTCTACCTTCTCCAAAGTTTCATTATGAATTATCTACATATTAACTCCATGTGAAATTTTCTGAGCATGCAGGAGTACATGCCCATGATTGCAACATGAGAAGAAGCCCAATAGTAGAGTTGGGTATGGCAGAAAGCTCGTGCTTCTTGTAACTAGGGGTTTCCATTGGATGGCATAAATGAGAAAACTTAATATTTAGATATGACTAAAAAATTTAATGGAGTCACATTAGGCAAGGTTGGAGGACTCTAGGCTATTCCAACACCACTTATAAAACTCATTTCCTTGTGTTGTAGTTTGCTGTAAATATCATCCATAGCACCAAAATGTAAAGATTATAAATGATGAAAAGGTACAATTTAACATGTAATAGATGTCAAATATAGTTAGAAGTTCACTAGTTAACAAATTATTCATTTTCATTGTAATTTCCTAAGTTTATTAGTCAATAAATTTAGCATCCTGAGTGTGAGGTAATTTTTATATAATTTGATTTGAATGTTGAAAATATATTTTTCAAACGAATTTCCATAAGTTGATATTTTAACTGAATTTCCATAAGCAACCACATTACTGAGTAAATTTTTCCTTTTAAATAACATTCTACATGTGTAAGTAAGTCCATAATTCCTAAAATAAAAAGAAAGTATTCTTTAAATAGAAAATAAATGTAGATAATATGCTATGCATATTTAATTAGTTGCCTATGTGAAAGTAAATAAAAAAATAAATTATTACAAGTTGTTTGTTTACACATGAAGAAATTTGATCCTATAGGCTAGTTAGAAGTTCACTAATTAAAAAATTATTCATTTTGATTGCAATTTCCTAAGTTTATTAGTTAATAAATTTAACATCATGACTCTGAGTTAATTTTTATATAATTTGATCTGAATGTTGCAAATCTATTTTTCAAATGAATTCAGTAGAATGTCATTCTCATAAAGGATGAGGTCTAATTTTTAATTGATATTTTCACAAAATTGCCATAAGTTGATATTTTAATGAATTTCCATAAGCAACAACATTAGTGAGTAAATTTTTCCTTCTAAATAACATGAGAAGACACTATCATGAGAAGTTCATTATGTATTCACATTTCAAAGTCATGTGTAAGTATGTCCATAAGTCCTAAAATAAAAATAAAATGTTCATTAAATAGAAAAGCAATGTAGACAATATGTTATGCATATTTAATTAGTTGTCTATATAGAAATAGATAAATAAATAGATGATTACAAGTTGTTTGTTTACACATGAACAAATTTGATCCCTATAGGCTAGTTAGATTGGTGGTTAAGATGGATTTTTTTTTTCTTTCAAAATCACATGAGAACACACTCTTATGAGCATAACATAGGGATATTAGAGTTCAAAGAAACAATTTGTATTCTATCAAAACCAATTTCGATTTCAAATTTTGAGCTAGTTATAAACTACCTTATAAAGAAATTATCATATTGATTGTTGTTAAAAAAGTATTATACATATTCTTATTAAAACATTTATTTTTTTGCATTATAAATATATTTAAACACTCTTATATATATTTTATTAATAAATAAACATACCATTTGATATGACAATTAACATTAAGAATTAATCACTTTTTCAAAAAAAAATTTATAATTTAATATAAATTCAAGATTTATACAAAATCTCATATAAATATTAAGTTTCTCCGTAGTTTAATCGAGAAACACAAACTAAAAACACAAATTAAAAACCATGATAAAAAGTATGGATAAAAATGTCCATGGTTTTAGACCTAATAACAACTTTGGGCACCTTTGAAATACGTGGCCTTTCAATTATTACACAATAAAATACAGAGAAAGGAACAGCTTATTACACTGGACTACACCCAACGCATGGGAAGAGGAAGATTTTGTGAACCCAATTAAAAAACAAATATGACTGTAAAATGGAAAACAAGTACCAATTGTAATTAATGGTCGTTGGAGAATCTTTCACCTCAACGGTTACTATTTCAATTGAGTGAAGGATGGACGCTCCTTCAACTCAACGGTTACGTATTTTACCCACTCTCTCACCTATATACATGGCTAATATCCAATTCCAAATCGGATTTCAATTTTTTTCACGATTTTTTTTTTTTTTTTTTTTAATTCCATGGATAACCGTTCAATTTGTTGTGAACCGTTAAAAAATAACGCATAGAGGGTGGCTATCTAATGCAAGTGCTATCTTTGCCCAGGACATTGACGTTATATCTAAACTATGGAAAAATTTCCTATAATACGAGTCAGATAATGTTGACCCTATTTTGAAGAAACATAATGGATGTTTATGCATTTATGTTACAATTAAAAAAATATGATTTTATATTTAAAAGACATTAAAACTACGATATTAAGTTTAAAAAAATACTCGAATTCAACATGCGGAAAATTATTTTAAATATTTATTTATAATGGGAGAGGGAAAGCGAGTTTTCGTCGAGTTGTGAAAAATAACTTAAAAGATAAAATTTGAATTTCGAGTATATAAAAAATAAGATTAAACATTTGAGAGTGCAAGCTTCTGTGATCCATAATATATTAGATTAAAAATCTTTCGGGAAATCACATGAGAATTTTAGGACCGACGCGTTTCGAACTACCAATTGTAGTTCATCATCAGGATAATGAAGAATGGCTGATCAGACACACATATTTATACCATGAGGAGAGAAGCAACGGTCAAATCCAAGAACGGTTAAAATCAAAATTAACTGGTCAAAAATAAAAATAGAAATAAAAAAAAGAAAACATAACAAACCCACCCTTAAAAATACTAGTCAAAACTAAAAATAATATAAAACCAAAACCAAAAACTAAAATGACCCAAAAATATAAATAAATAAATAGATAAAAATAAAATAAAAACATAAATCCAGTAAAAGTCAAAGTCCTCATAAACGAAATTAATCTATAAAACAATAACGTTCAATTAGGATAAAAATAAATAAATAATTAATTAAACATAATTTTTAATTAATTGAATTAATAAAGTATAATTTATTTTATTTTTTAAATAAAATAATTGTTTATAAATTAATTATTTAAAAATATAACATAATAGTGTTATGAAATCTTTATCATCTATTTTCATAGATAGAAAATAAATAATCAAGCATGAGCGCCATATTCTTTTTCCACATTTTCAATATGGGAATTCTTGCATTTTCTCTCTGCCCAAGATCTAAGCCATCCATATTCACTCTAGGTGAAATATTCCCCAGGGGTAGAATTTGGAAAACCAAAACATGAAAACAATTGGTAATGCTTCGTCTAGAGTTTAGTCATGACAACCATTGGGAATGCCTAGGAATGCTCCGTGTAGAGGTTTCTTCTAACACACCTCTTGTACTAGTTCTAATTGGAGAATTCTCTTAAAGGTATAAATGGGAAAACTCAAGATCTTTATATCAATCAAATGTTTAATGGAGTCGTTTTGGACAAGGCTAGAGAAATCTGACCTATTAGAACACCACTTCTAAAACACATTTCCCATCATGGATTCGCTTCGGGAAACGCTTGAGAACTGTGGTCTATTCCAACACCAGGCCTAAAACACATTGCCTAACTTAATTCGGGCTTCATAATTTGAGTGGAATCTATGGAATAAAAATATATTATTGCATAAACTTTTCTAAATATCATGTATATTGTATTGTAATTTGAATTGGTTTTTAGAAGTGTCTCTGTAGGATGGAGAAAATGAAATGTGTTTTCTTACCTAATATCTAAAATGGCTAATAAAGGTGAATAAAGTTTGTTTTAGGTTTTTTTACACTTTTTGTCATTTTTTGAGAAAAAACTTTCATTTTTTTCGATTCTTCAACTTTCTACAAACTATAACAATTTTTCTGTTTAGAATTTCATTTTGCGATAAAAATAAAAGTTGTCAGAAATTTTGTTAGCTTTCTATTACTTATTTTTTGGAATTTTTTTATGCACATTTGATATGTCAACTTAGCATTTCTTTGAGTGTGTTTTTTAAGAATCAAAGGATTCATAAGAAGTCATGTTAATACGCAATGTTGTATTATTTGAAAATTTGTGTTTTTGAGAAAACAAAATGTGTTACAACAATCTAGAAAGAGTCTACTTTGGTTTCATCATATTTACAAAGCCAATGGATGCATATCATAATTACTATAATTTTTTGAACTGGTCCAATATGAAAAAACTTCATATTTTGAGTATGCTTCGCGACACAAGAAATTTTTGAACATATAAGTTATAAACTAAAAATATAAAAGCTACCCATTAGAGAGGATGGACCAATGTAATGCCCCATAATTTTTTCAATTTTTTTTACAATGTGTTTTGGGAGATAAAAAATTTTGATTTCACTAAATCACAATGACCCTCAGAAATTGTTTGAACCCGTTTTATTACAAAATTAATTAAAATTAGTAAATATTTATGAAATTCCATAAAAGTTATATTTCATGAAAGTAGATTCAATTCTGAAAATTCTTGTCTTGGTTCTGACAGTTTATTGAGAATGTTTCATAGAGTTTAATCAGTCCAAAGTTGGAGAAACGTATTCAGAGCTTGGATCTGCGTAACTGGTGATGCGTTAGTTCGGCTGAACTTTTCTACAAAGTTAAGCCGAACTAGTTTTTGTCCAAACGGGTCATTAAGTCTCACGCCTTAATAGTTCGGCCAAATATTTTTTGAAGTTCGGCCGAACTTTTTTTCAAAGTTTGGCCGAACTTTTACCTACTTTTCCGTCGATTGGAAAATTTCGCGGAGCCCCTCCAAAAAAACATTTCGCGGCAATACAAATTGCCGCGAAATATTTCTTAATTTTCGCACATTTTGAACATTTGGTCTAATTTTACAAAGGTTTTGGTTTGGGTTTAAAGAATTTTCTTGGAGATTTGGGTTTAAGGACATTTCTTGGAGGTGGTCTGATTTTGCAAAGAATTGTTTTGGGTTTAAAGATTTTTCTTGGAAGACATTTGTTGGAGGCGGTCTGATTTTGCAAAGAATTGTTTTGGGTTTAAGAAATTTTCTTGGACGTACATTCAAAGGACATTTCTTAGAGGTATGTGATACATTTTTTTGGATGATTTTTGTTCTTCATTTTTTTTGAAAGTATAGATTTGGGCTTAATTTCAATTTTTTAGAGTACGTGTTTTGAGTTGAAGTAAATCTTTTGAGCTTCGTTTCATTTTTATAAGACATTTTTTTCTCGGATTTTTTAAAGTAAGTGTTTTGGATTGGAGTACGTATTTTATGCAAAAAATTTAAAATGAGTTTTTTTAAAATTAAATTTTTTGTGACGCTTTTTTTAATTGAGTTATTGTCTAAATTTTTGAAGGAAATTTTTTGAACTTCATACTCTATTATCATGGGAAATCAAAGGAATTGTGCGAGAAAATATGATCGAAAAAGAGACCCTGAGGAACGTAGAGAAGAGACGAGACAATCTCGCAAAAGAAAGATAGAAGCACTCTCAAATATTGAAGGGGAAAATCAACTTCAACTAGAAATTGAAGCAGGTATGTAAATGTAAATATTATGATCTATTGATATATTTAAAATTTTCTTAGTGTAAAATGTGAAGCTTAATTTTTATTTGATGAACTAATTCAAGAAAAATATTTTGTAATGTAAACAGAGAGAAATATTCCTTAAAACATTGATCATGAAATACAAAATTTTGAAAGAGAAAGTGAAAGAGATATTGAACCAATGATTTAAGATGGTGAAAATATTGAAAGAAATTCAAGTGAAGAAATTGAATCACAAGGTATGTACATATGTGTGTATATATCTATATATATATATATATATATATATATATATATATATTGAACACATGCATATTTTATTGAAATTATACATATATTTATTAATTTAGTTATTTATTGAATATGTAAACTTATTATGTACTATTTATTCGAATATGTACAAATGAAATCAGTGTCGATGATGAGATGTTAGAAAATGTTGACATTCACACATATGGAGATAAGAAACCTGACCATTATATACGTTATCGTGTTAACTGCATTTTTTAAGCGTATTTCATAAAGGAGCAAGGGACAGTTCAAGCTCAAACATTGAAAGGTATCCTATCATTAAGGAAATTAGAAGAAGCTATGACACTACTGGGTATTTGAAAATCAACCAAAGATAAAAAAAAAAATGAAAGAAAATGTGATACAAAATATAAGTACTGCTATAAATTCAATTAGGAGCTCTAGACAAAAAAAAATTTCAATTGTACGTAGAGGAATACATATGGCAGTGGTTTCATCAAGTACTCAAGAGAATTGTTTGGTAACATCTATGGCACGAGCATTAGGAACGTCGCGAAAAACTTTGCACAAACATTGGAAATTTGGGCTGCAAATAAATGTAAATGATGAACTCGCTTGTTGGAGAGCTATTTGTAGGCAACCATAGAAAGATAGACTTGGAGAAAATGTTAAAAAAATAATATATGAATATTGGAAGAACAATTCGCGTGTTTCACCAATTTCAAAGCATGTGATGCGAAGAAGAATAGCATGAAATCAGTATGAAGAACATGAAAAATATTTCTTGGAAACCACTCAGATATAGTTATTCAACAAGTTCAAAGAAAAGAATCGTGAAATTCATGTTTCAATCAGTGCTTTTGTTCAACAAAAACCATGGTATGTAAAACCTATCACTGTACGCGACACTTGTTGTTGCCATTATCATGTGGAATTTGAGTTATATTATGACACATTCCTTGATTTTGGTAGAAAATTATGGAAGGATTCACCTCCTCCTTCCACTATTCATGATTTCATATCTCAAATTCTATGTGAAGGAGAAAGCGATGAACTATTTTACAAAAAGAAATATGTTGGTGGTAAAAAAATGCGATGATTGTGGAAATTTGACTAAATTTCAAAACATATATCGTACTGATATAAATGATCAATCATTGTCCAACATGAAAGTGAAATGGAACACATATGAATATATCCATACATTGATTGAAGGTGCAAATAGTGTTAAAAGAATTGAATTGCGAGAAGAAGAAATTTTTGTGATAGACGTTTTGAGAAAGTTTGAGGCAGAAATTTACAAATACACCAATCATTCCCATAGAGATCGATGGCAAGACTTGCAATTCAAAAAATATCGTGAATTGTTTCCACCAGGGACCATTTTTTCAGTGATTGATTTTGCATAAAACTACACATTTGTTCCACAAAAAGAAATTCAGAGTGAATACTATCATTCTGACCAAGTCTCCATGCTCGTCCATATTCTATATAGACATGCTGAACAAAACATTGATCATATAGAAATAAAGAGTGAAAATCGACATATCATTTGTAACACCCCAAGTTTCTATGCTTTTTAAGTTAGACATTGGAACAAAAATCCAAAGAGGAGTGGACCCCAATGGAGAATTATTGTGTGGATTTATTTAAATATTTATTAATGAAAATAAATAGAATATCTATGTGTGCACTATGACCAAATGAGATTGGAGATCATAAGCCTAATCCATGAGGATATGGATAAGGTTAAGACTTTCCCAAAACCTTTCAAAAAGCCTTGAAAGGAATAATGCTAAATTAGATTTAAGAGGAAAAATATAAATTCTTCAATGAAGAGGAATGTAATTGGGAAGAGGTAGAAAAGATGGAAAATTAGAGAAAACACCTTTAAAGTACCTCATTGAGGGAAGCCTAGGAAAAAACAGGAAGAAAACATCCTAAAAATTCTGAGGGCAGAATTTAGAAATAGGCTTGGGGAAAGCACGACTTAAGTAAGTTGCTCCAGAACAGACTGAGTTTAGTTTTGTTCTTGAAGGATCTTAGCTCGGCGGTGAGTTCTGGAGAGAAAAGGACTCTAAGGTTAGGAGGACTGGTAATAGAAAGAATTGGTATGTACACCTAATAAATAAATTTCTGTTGTGACAGATTAGTACTATGGATTCTTTAATGTTATTAGGCTTGGAGATCATTAAAATTTTATACTGTAGTTATGAAATTCCATACATTTAACAGATCTTATCAGAGGAAATATTTCTTCAAAAATATGTATGGTTGTAGGAATGGATTCTAATGAGAAATATCAACCAGAATATCTAAACCTGATATTGGTTTAAATCTGGAGACATATGGCTTCCAGAAAGAACTTATCTAACTCTAATCTGCTTCTCTCTTCTAAAATTTTATATGCATGGAAAGAAGAAAGGAATATCCAAAATTCTTGAAAAGACTATATATCTTCAATAATAACCTACAAAGAAATTTATACCTGTTAGGATTAAGAGAAATGATAAATATGGAAAAATTTTCATAAGCTGTTAAGCTGTGATTTTAATTTAACGCATATGTGACATTAATACTGTATAAAAATTTCATATGAGATATTATTAGAATCATAAAGATATTCTATATCTCTTGCTCTATAAAATATTTATTCAAAGTAAACAGAAATTTCTATCTCTAAAAACAATTTAAGGGTTGTAAATCTCTAACATTATGTAGGGAGAAAATTGAAACAAGTGAAACCTCTATGAGCATATATCCCTGCCTGAGTTAAATAAACTATTGAGAGAAAGAAAAATTATCAGGAGATATAGATATATATTTATATGAAAATTCAGAAAAGTAATTTAGTAAAAAGTTTATTAATTTCTATTTGAAAGAGAAAATAATAGCATAAGTTAATTTATTAGTGTAGCAAGTTAAGTATATTGCAAAAGGTTAAAAGATAACTTATGAAAAGTTATGTGAGAAAATAGGAGTAAATAACATGTCGAGACTATGTATTCACTATTTCTTTTAAAATAAAATGTGAGAGAGATGAACTAACTATTAAGGAGAAAATCTGTGAACAAAGATTTCTTTTATAAATATATAAATATTGAGTTTCATAAAGTACAACAACAGAATTTTGATTCTGTCAGTATATTAGAGGTATATGAAATAGAATCAAGACTGGAAGTCATTTTAGAGCAAAAAAAATGAGTACAATTATAAATATATGCCTAAATATTAAATACGGGGATAAGGTAAAATAATAATAAAAGGGAAATCGATTTATGTATACAACTGTTAGGTAAACTAGTCAATATCTAACTTCAAATCTTGAATTTATGACTCAATATGTACATATATATTTTTAAACCAAAGTATTACAAATACAGAGTTTGATTGAAATGATGAAATCATCTTAAATGTTATAAATTTGTGAAAACGTTTAGTCACATATTTATCATCATTCAAACTGTAACCTAAAACAGAAAGTCGAAATTATTTCAACTTCTATTGTGAATATCCGATGGAGTTACCGACCTGTAGAATGAAATAAATGCATCGGGTAAGTCAAATAGGTTTGACCGTATAGGGGTCTTGACTTAGAAGAAAAAAAAAGAGATTCTAATACCCGAGGTCTCCTTCATGTTCTTCTTTCCTGCGTGCAATCGTAGAATAATAAATTAACTAGTAACATGAAAAAATGGGGTTCTCGAACAAATTTGAACTGTATGTAGTAAATCCGAGAAAAGAAAAATTTATATTGGGATTACCTTCAGTAGACTGAATTGACAATAAGCCTTCTCTACAAACGAAAATGGGAAAAATAAAAGAGCTATTAAATCTTGGAATATTCTAAGGCTAAACATAGTTCGAAACGCATGAAAATTTATAGACTCTGTTGTTGAAAACACAACCAAATTGGGACTCTTACCTGAATCTGGCCTGGTCAAGGTGCACAGGGTCGTTTTCACCTCATGGGGGTTTGGGGAGAAAAACTCATTGTATGAGGCATACTTGAAAGAGCTTTGCCTTCCCAGCGCTTGGAATGAAATACAACCAGCGGAAAGAAATTGAAGAGTTGGGTTATAAAATTTGGAACCGATTGCTTGATTGGAACATAAAAATTTCAAGAAATACATTCGAACAAGATTAATTGAATAACATCCTCCTATATTGGGTGGTATTACACGAAATTCGTGGTATAAATAAGGATTGATATAAAACATGAAATCAATTGCATAGAAATGAAACAGAGTTTCAGAAACAAACAAATTTTTTTATGTTACCTTAGGTATGCGACCATTATGTGGGACGATCGAATGGTTCGATATAATAACCAAGAACCAAGATGCTGGTTACAGAGCTACGAAGATTCAGGGAGGGAACTTCCATGTTCGGCTCGAGGGAGCTCTTGAAAACGAGAGAAAGAAATAGTAAGCGCAATTTAGAATTCCGGCATATAAACAAAAATTGAAACCCTAATCTACACAACGAGATCTCCATCCAGGTGGTGCCTGATGCCTAACCTAGGGCCAAGTGAACATAAAATACTCCTTTGTAATATTCGTAGTTAGCGACAGCTAGTTGGAATATTCGATTTTGTTTAGTTTGTCGTCTATAGTTTGTAAATAAATAAAAAGTGAGTGAATAGGGTCTAACTCACTTAAGTAAAATAAGACATCCACCTAGTAGCACAACGTTGTGACTTAAGTGGGAGTCAAGGGGGGCCTCACAACACGTAGAGGAGGCGGGCCTATGCACACTCTAGAAGTTTCTGCAAGCTTCTGCGTAGATAAGGATGAGTATGTGGAGGAGAGAGAGGCTATGTTGGGTTTTGGAGGGAAACCAATGTTATAAAAGGTGGAGGAGCCTCCTCATTTCATTCATCCTAGAGTTGATGATTTTTGAGTGAGACATTTGTCTTCTTGAGCATGCTGGCTTTTGAGCCTTTCTGCAGCACTGTTTAGTGCATTGAGTGTCTCTGGTCGGAGATCTCGCCCTTAGGCCCGGGCGACTTCGAGTGCCTGCTTGGGCAAGGTTGGTTTTTCAGTATTTTGTGAGTCGTTTTATTGTTTGGGTTTGTTGCAGAGCTGGAGCTTATAGAGACTGCGCAGTCACTGGAAGAGAGGATTGAGTCCATTGTGGAGGAGCTTCGGATTGGGGTTTCTGCAGGTGATTTCGCTAGGATTTTGAGCAGAGGGTCAGCCTTGGCCCCTAGGAGACTTTTGGCGGAGTTTGAGGTAGTATTTCAGCTGTTTCCATCTAGCCATTGCGCAGAGCCTTGGAGGCCAGCGTAATTCACTAGGGAGGCAGTTTCTGGTGATTTCCAGAGTTGGCCATTCTTGGAATGGTTTTTGGAATTTTTTTGGGTTGTCGAGGAGAGGAGGTTTGCCGATTTTCAGCTCATTCCTGCAAGGGGATCAACCCCTCATATTCAGTCAATTCCAGCAGTAGCAGCTACACGGTAGTTTTCCAGCAGCTGGGACGCATTTCATAGAGCAACCATTTCCTGTATTTTGTGAGCGTGTTTCTTCACTTGCTTTAAGAAATATCGCCTATTGTACTTCATTACATTTCTTAGAATAATAAAATGGCTGAGCATTTCCTCTCTATAGTTTTTGGATGAGTTATCATAGTTGCCGTATTCTCTTTCTATGATATTATATGTCTATTATTGTTTTTGAGCATTCTAGTTCTATACCACTTGGTGTGTTTGTCTTTCTCTCTTAGAAAGAGTCTGGAAAGGGCTAGGTAGCCTCCAGATCTCGTCCTCTTTCTAGAGGTGAAATATTCGGTAAATGCCCTCCCAATCTATCTCTGGTTGGAGTTTGCCGTATTTTAGAGATATCCCCGAAACGAGATATTACAGTGGTATCAAAGCATAGTTCTGGCTCAGCCTGTGGTCTATGACATCGGGAAAGAGACCATACAGAGGCAGGAAGTATAAAGACCGTGAGCATAGGTTGGAGACCACCTACGAAGAGGAAGAATGTGCCTGGGTAGAGGACATAGATCAAGAGAGAGAGCCTATGACGGACGCAGAGCAGGTGGAGCTTGTAGTAGATTTAACGCAGAAAGAGCCGATGGCAGATGACATAGAGGCCAAATAGTTTGGAGAGGCACTCTTCAAGTCAGTGCAGGATTTAGCTAGACAAATTGAGGTGATGGGACAAAGGTTCATTGCTGTGGAGGCTAGGCAGCGTGAGAATCCACGGGTTTTCCAGGTCGGAGAGGGATCAGGTACATCCCACCATTTTCCGGAGCAGTGTGCTGGTCAGCGTGATACTCCTCAGCCGACGGCTTCCCGTGCACCTACCCGCTCTACCATGCCCACTTTCTTGGGATCAGATATAGGGGTAGGAGCCCAGCAGGAGGTAGAGCCTAGACACTTAGATGAGTATTTTGCATAGTATCAGTCCTACGGGCAGGAGTTCAGGGATGCGCTCACATTCATAGATTTTGTGCAGCTCCAGTGGGACAGTAGACCCCGCGACCATCATAGAGGGCACTGGCATTATCATGATGGAGATTCCCACCGTGCCTCTAGTAGATTTCATTTGCCTACATTTGATGGATCATAAAATAGTTCGGCAAAGTCTTGGGTGGAGAAGCTGGACATCTATTTCCATCTTAACCATATGTCGGAGATGGAGGCCATCAAGGTGGCGACATTAAATTTGGATGGTGAGGCTTAGGACTGGTGGTTCCATGGGATGGTGACACTCGAACATTCAACAGTGAAGACATATGCCGAGTTTACTAGGAGGTTTATGGAGCATTTTGACCGGAGGGATCTGGAATAGAATTTTGTTGAGCTGACGAAGCTCAAGCAGACAGGGAGCCCAGAGACATACATTGCAGATTTCATGAGGGTATCGGTGATTGTTCCAGATCTATCCATGACACAGATTATCTATATGTTTGTGGAGGGATTGTCAGAGCCACTTCGAGGTCTAGTCAGATCTACTAGACTAGCTACACTCTAGGATGCTATCAGTAGGACTAGGGACTTACAAGATGCATTGCCTAGGACGCGGACACCTTATCCCCAGAGACAAGGCTTCCAACACAAGGGGAAGTATTTTAGGGTTCCTCCTCCAAAGGGGAATCTGGGACGGGCACAGATAGATGATGATGCCAGGAGGGAGTTGATGAATAAGTGGTTGTGCTTCACGTGTCAGGAGTCGTGGGCACCACGGCATAGGTGTGCTGCTGGCAAAGGACACCTCATCGAGGTCTTCTCCGATGATATCGGGGAAGAGGATGAGGAGGATTATGAGGAGGCAGGAGATAGTCAGACGACCCAGGATCAGTTGCCACCTCCACCTCCAGGGACAGGAGGTGCAGCTTTTTCACCCACAGGAGGGACCCTTGCAGCTTTGCGAGGAGTTCCTAAGTATTTGATGATGTGCGTACGAGGGATAGTACG
This sequence comes from Pinus albicaulis, assembly GCA_034641835.2. Classification (NCBI taxonomy): domain Eukaryota; kingdom Viridiplantae; phylum Streptophyta; class Pinopsida; order Pinales; family Pinaceae; genus Pinus; species Pinus albicaulis. The sequence goes on from CM076583.1 coordinate 219,420,008, forward strand.
TGGCCAACGAGTATCAGTTTTGGTTGATAGTGGGGCAACCCACAACTTCATTGATGCATAGATGGTCGAGCGGAGGGGTATACCGACTGAGAGTTTTGATGGGTTTTCAGTCTTGGTCCCAGGAGCCCAGACAATGCAGTGTGCCCAGTATCTTCTAGAGTTAGCAGTGACAATGGGTACTTACACTATGAATGATCACTTTTTCGTGGTCAACATACCAGATACTAATGTGGTACTCGGTGTTCAGTGGCTGATTACTTTGGGGAAGGTCACCACGGATTGGGAGGCCTTAGAGATGGATTGGGATGACAAGAATACTGGAAAGCATGAGAAGATCCACGAGATGCATACTTACCCACCTCAAACAGTTTCGACACACCGGATGGAGGAAAACTTCTGGAAGGGAGACATAGAGTGGGTGCTTGAGTTGAGGGAATCAGAGGCAGAGACCACCGGTCGAGCAGTTCATCCTGATATACAGGCCATCCTTGACAGGCATGAGGTAGTGTTTGGGGATATACCACCAGGTCGGCCTCTAGATAAAGGGTTTGAGCATACCATCAAGCTTGAGCAGGGTATACAGGTGGTGATCACTACACCCTATAGGCATCCCAAAGCCTATCGGGAGGAGGTTGAGCGGGCCATCCAGGAGTTGTTGGCTCTTGGACACATTAGACCGAGCACGAGTCCATTTGCTTCTTCTGTAGTGCTGGTGAAGAAGAAGTACTGCACCTTGAGGATGTTCATTGACTAGAGGGCCCTATAAAATAAGGCTCTGAATAATAGCTACCCTATACCCAGGATTGGTGAGCTTATGGATGAGCTGAGTCGAGCTAAGTTCTTCTCGAAGATTGATTTGAGATCAGGGTACCATCAGATTCGCGTGAGGGAACAAGACATTCCCAAGACTGCCTTCAGGTGTCATTATGGGCACTTTGAGTTTTTGGTTATGCCTTTTGGACTGACGAATGCACCGGCCACCTTTCAGTCTTGCATGAACCATATCTTCCGCAGTCATCGAAGGAAGTTTGTACTGGTTTTCTTCGATGACATAATCATATATAGCAGGACTTGGGAGGAGCATCTCCAACATATAGAGGCAGTACTACGCATCTTGGAAGAGAAACAGTTCAATGCTAAGCTCTCCAAGTGTGATTTTGGGATGACGGAGATGTTATATTTGGGTCACATTATTGGAGTGGACGGTGTGAGGGTCCACGAGGAGAAGATTAGAGCCATCAGAGATTGGCTGGGGCCGAAGAATGTGATGGAACTTCGAGGGTTCATTGGGATATGTACCTATTACAGGAAGTTCGTCAGAGGATTCTCATAGCTTGCTACACCCCTTACAGATTTGACGAAGAAGGGGGCATTCAGTTGGTCAGATACAGCATAGCAAGCCTTTGATACGCTGAAGGAGGTGATGAGTAGCTGCCCAGTGCTTGCATTGCCATATTTTACGCAACCATTTGTCTTGGAGTGTGATGCGTCGGGAGAGGGGATCAGTGCAATATTGATGCAAGGGGGACACCCTATAGCCTTCGAGATACAAAAGCTCCTTCTGCATGAGAGGTTGTATTCTATATACGACAAGGAAATGTTGGCCATCATGCATGCTTTGGCCAAATTCTGGTAGTATTTGGTAGGGAATAGGTTCAGGGTGAGGACTGATCACAACAGCCTCAAGTTCTTTTTCGAGCAGAAGCAGCTAGAGGAGAGGCAGCAGAAGTGGATCAGTAAGATCCAACCATATGACCTTGACATTGAGTATGTCATGGGTAAGAATAATGTGGTAGCAGATGCCCTTTCACGTAGACCAGCCACGTTATCACTTATGAGCTTGGATACAGATTGGAGGGCTCAACTTTTAGTTGAGTACTCCAAGGACAGATTTACATGTGAGGTGTTGGATGGACAGGTGGCAGATGATAGGTACAGGGTGGTTTATGAGATCATCTATTATAGGGACAGGATCTTCTTGATTGAGGGATCTTAGCTTAAGAAGAAGATACTTCAAGCATCACACGATTCTCCATTGGCAGGCCATCAGGGGTTTACCAAGACCTATAGGGACATTAGAGAGAGGTTCTCATGGAAGCGCCTCAAGGAGGATGTACTCCACCACATCACGTAGTGCGATGTTTTTCAGAGCGACAAGGAGGAGATGACCTATCCCGCAGGACTGTTGCAGCCTCTTCCCATTTCGGAGGGGAAATGGGAGAGCATATCGATGGACTTCATCACAGGGTTGCCCATGGTGCAGGGCAAGGATTGTATCTTTGTCTTCGTTGATCGATTGACAAAGTATGCACACTTTTTCGCCATATCTGCACATTACACAGCAGCACAGATGGCCGAGCTATTCTTCAGAGAGGTTTTCAGGTTGCATGGTCTTCCCAAGACCATCATCATTGACAAGGACAACCGTTTCATGGGTGGATTTTGGTAGGAGATTTTCCGACTATGGGGACGCAGTTGACACCGAGTACCAGTTACCACCCACAGACATATGGACAGACAGAGATAGTTAACAAGCGGCTAGAGGGCTACTTGTGTAAGTATGTCAGTTGGTTGAGATGGTTGCATTTGGGGGAGTACTGCTATAACACGACACATCACATGTTTATTGGTATGTCACTATTTTATGCTTTGTATGGGTACCATCCTTTATCTTTTGCTTATGTGATGTTCGGTGGTAGCAAGGCTCCTAGAGCCAAGATTTGGATCCAAGAGAGTCAGGAAATCCTCCAAGCTCTCAAGGACAATATGGCTACAGCGCGGAACTAGCAAAAGCTGTATGCCGACAGAGGTCAGGTGGAGAGACAATTTGACATAGGAGACTTGGTCTACCTACAGTTACAGCCATACTGACAGTCGTCAATGAAGCAGAAGGGAGCTAAGAAGCTCAAGCCTCACTTTTATGGGCCATACAGGGTGATACGCAGGATTGGGCAGGTTGCATATGACTTGGAGCTACCCCAAGGTAGCAAGATCCACAACATTTTCCATGTATCATGCCTGAAGAAGGTGCTGGGGCAGCAAGTGATAGTGACAGAGAAGCTACAACCTAAAGATGATGTGGGGCATTTGGTGTTGCAGCTGGAGGCCATTATTGATACCAGGGAGAGGCAGTTAAGGAGCAGGACAGTCTGGGAATTCTTGGTGAGGTGGAAGAATTTGCCGGATGAGGATGCCACATGGGAAAGCAAGAAGATTTTGTAGCATCCATCACTTTAGTTGCTTGAGGACAAGCAACATTTTTCTAGGGGAGATTGTAATATTCCTAATTACTGACAGCTAATTGGAATATTCGATTTTATTTATTTTTCCGTCTATAGTTTGTAAATAAATAAAAAGTGAGTGAATAGGGTCTAACTCACTTAAGTAAAATAAGACATCCACCTAGTAGCACAACGTTGTGCCTTAAGTGGGAGTCAAGGGGGGCCTCAGACCATGTAGAGGAGGGGGGCCTACGCACACTCTAGAAGTTTCTGCAAGCTTCTGTGTAGATAAGGATGAGTATGTGGAGGAGAGAGAGGCTACATTGGGTTTTGGAGGGAAACCAACGTTATAAAAGATGGAGGAGCCTCCTCATTTCATTCATTCTGGAGTTGATGTTTTTGAGTGAGACATTTGTCTTCTTGAGCACGCTGGTTGTTTAGCCTGTCTGTAGAACTGTTTAGTGCATTGAGTGTCTCTAGTCGGAGATCTCTCCCTTAGCCCCGGGGGACTTCAAGTGCCTGCTCGGGCAAGGTTGGTTTTTCAGTATTTTGTGAGTCGTTTTATTGTTTGGGTTTGTTGCGGAGCTGGATCTTATAGAGACTGCGTAGTCACTGGGAGAGAGGATGCAGTCCATTGTGGAGGATCTTCGGATTGGGGTTTCTGTAGGTGATTTCGCTGAGATTTTGAGCAGAGGGTCAGCCTTGGCCCCTAGGAGACTTTTGGTAGAGTTTGAGGTAGTATTTCAGCTGTTTCCATCTAGCCACTATGTAGAGCCTTGGAGGCCAGCGTAATTCACTAGGGAGGCAGTTCCTGGTGATTGCCGGAGTTGGCCATTCTTGGAATGGTTTTTGGATATTTTCTAGGTTGTCGAGGAGAGGAGGTTTGCCGATTTTCAGCTCATTCCGGCAAGGGGATCAACCCCCAATGTTCAGTACATTCCAGCAGTAGCAGCTACACGACAGTTTTTCAGTAGCTGGGACACAGTTCATAGAGTAGCCATTTCCTGTATTTTCTGAGAGTGTTTCTTCACTTTCTTTGAGCAAGATCACCTATTGTACTTCATTGCATTTCTCAGATTAATAAAATGGCTTAGCATTTCCTCTCTATGTTTTCTTGATGAGTTGTTGTAGTTGTCGTATTCTCTTTCTATGATATTATATGTCTATTATTGTTTTGTAGCGTTTTGGTTCTATACCACTTGGTGTGTTTGTCTTTCACTCTTAGACAGAGTCTGGAAAGGGCCAGGTAGTCTCCAGATCTCATCCTCTTTTTAGACGCGAAATATCTGGTAAATGCCCTCCTAGTCTATCTCTAGTTGGATTTTGTCGTGTTTTAGAGATATCTCCGAAATGGGATATTACATCCTTGGAAACGCCATGGGGTTTAGATTGTTCACACCAACCATACTATATTTAATGCAATTGTACGTAAACCCTAGAAGGGTAGCGCCAAAACTTCTAGTATGGATGATTAACCCTAGGTCATAAAGATTGTATTCCTTACTCGGACCTTGGGAGTAGTAAAGTAAATAAAGATTTGTCCATCACATTTAATTTTCTCACTTAAACTTCACCAACTGACATACGAATCATCTTGAGAAATCAATTCAAATATTTTCAACATTCAATGCATATCAGAGTTCGATTGCAGTGCCGAGGTGGTCGTTGTTGGAGAAATGAAAAACGAAAAACCCAGGTTCAAACTTAAACTCATCGAATGATAATCAAAGCAACCTAATAATAAAACAATAGCTCCAGGGCTAGACATTCAACAGTATAGCATAGGGATGACTATGCAAATTTGAGAGTCAGTGATAGGTTGAAACGTTTAAAAGTTTGAATAAGAATTAATATATAGGAAATAAAAGATTTCATGCTATATTAAAAGTCAAGAAGAGGTACCTAGTTAATAATGGTAGCGTAGATGATTACTATTAGGGTAAATTGGAAAAGGCTATAGACGAGAGTTTACCATTTTAAATAAATTGGGTAAGTTAAGACTGTTAGGGACAAATAGTTTTTATAAAAAGACAAACCAAGGGTTACGTTGAATTCACAATTTATGAAAATGACAAGTTAACATAGAAATTGAATTTAGCTAGAATTCATCTTTGTAGAGATGTAATTTAATGATTTTAAACAATGAGAATATATATATAGAAATATATATGCTCTTAGGGAATGTGGCTCTTGAAGATAATGGGATTATGATATTAAATTTCAATGTTGATTTAGCTGTAGTGTTAATATAGAATGAAAATCCAACATCACGATGAAAAAAAAAAAAAAAAATCTGAAGAGGCGTTACAAATGGTATCAGAGCCGAAGTTGGAAAACTGGGTTGTTTTTGTGCTCACTATTATAAGTTAATAAATTTTTTTTTTTCAAAAAAATGTTACTGATGTTGTTTTGTTTTATAGTAAAAAGGTAATGAAACTGAAAAGTCAATGGCTGAAGAAGATGAGCTCTATGTCAATCTGGGTGGTGGAGATAAGACACCAGATCCCAATGCTCCTTTGATGGCTATGTTGCACAGGATGCAATGAGATATGGCCCAGCTAAGAAGCCAAAATGATAGGCTATATTTAGCCAGTGAGGAGCAGGAAAAACTGATAAGAGAACTGACTTCGTGGAATAGCCAAGAAGGTGAAGGTTCCGGAAGGAAGAGAAAAGGCAGGGTCAATCTCTTAGATGATTCTGAGGAAGATGATGCCACTAGACAACAGTCTAGACAAAAGAAGGAATTATAGGGTGAATTCTGGAAAATAAAACCTCCCTCCTATGATGGAGAGAAGGAGGAAGATGCTGAGGCATGGCTGCTGAATATGATCAAGTATTTTCAAGTCTACGAATATGAAAGTAATTTAAGAGCCATATTGGCTATTTACCAGTTGCAAGGTACTTAGGCTACCTTGTGGTGGCAAGAAACAAAAATGGTTCACGCCATTCATGAGAAAATAGTGACTTGGGAATATTTTCAGGTTAAGTTTAAAACCTGGTATTTGAACGAACGCTACTATGATGACAAAGCAAAAGAGTTTCATGAACTCAGATTGGGACAAATCACCGCCGATGAGCTTGTCACCAAGTTCACAAATCTGTTATGATATGTTCCTTACATTTGTGAGGAGAAAGCAAAGGTACAAATATTTTTGAACTGTTTGCCTAATGTGTACAAGGAGAAAATAGAGTTCGATAATCCAAAAAAAATGGATGAATTGGTGAGGAAAGCCAGATTATGCTACCAACAGTTTAAGGGAAAGAATGAACAAGGGAAGAGATTGAAAAACAAGAGTGAATTCAAAGGAAAGAAACATAAACCAACTTATTTGAAGAACTTTGGTAGGAATCATCAGCAAAATAATTTTAACAAAACAAATGAAAGTCAAACTGCTCAATCTCAAATTGGATCAAAGAAAATAGATGGGAATAATAAGAAGGAAGGAACTGTTAAAATGCGGGAGCCTTTGAAGTGTCGGGGTTGTGGAGAACCTCATCTTTTGAGGGACTGTCCACACCGAAATATTCAGATGGTTCTAAGAGATAAAGAAGCGACCACAGTGAATGATGTAGCAAGGAATATCCCCACTATCAGTGCAACCTTGGAGAACCGACAAGCAGAACACCAGTCTACTATGGTCGAGATGGAAGGTAAATTTTTTTATCAATCTGCTACAGTTTTAATTGACCCGGGTGCTTCTTTGAGTTATATTAGTCCACAAGTTGTAGAAAAATGTAAACTCAGAACATAAAAGTTTCAACATTTTTGGTTGGTACAATTAGCTACTGGAACCAAACTCAAAGTAACTCATAAGCTACCTAAAACAGCTATTAAATTGAATGATTATTAGACAGAAGTAGATTTAAACATTTTTCCATTAGGTTCCTATGATTTACGGATAGGAATGGTCTGGTTAGAAAAGAAAAAGACCATGCTGAATTGTTGGGACAAAAATATGCACTGCATATATGCTGAAGGAAAACCATTCATACTAAAAGGGAAACCAAAACCTATTTCTGTAAGGCAGATCTCAGCCCTTCAGTTAAAAAGAACTGCTAAAGAGGGGTATCAAGTATATGTTGTACATGTTGAAGAATTAGAACAACAACCAAAGGCAAACTTGTTAGACACCTTACAGTGATAAGCGAATTTAAAGAAGTATTCCCGGATGAGATTCCTCCTCTTCCCCCGAAGAGGGAGATCGATTTTTCAATCGATTTAGTGCCAGGGGAAACACCAGTTTCTAGAGCCCCTTACCAGATGAGCCCCCCTGAACTAATGGAGTTAAAAATGAAATTACAAGAATTGTTGGACAAAGGTTACATTAAACCGAGTGTATCTCCTTGGGGAGCACCGGTGATGTCCGTGAAAAATAAGGATGGAACCTTCAGAATGTGTATTGACTATCGTCAACTGAATAAGTTGACTATAAAAAACAGGTACCCATTTCCCAGAATAGATGACCTTTTTTATCAGGTTAGAGGAGCTTCAGTATTCTCTGAGATTGACTTAAGGACTAGTTATCACCAACTCAGAATGAAGGAGGAAGATATCAGTAAAACAACCTTTCAAACCAGGTATGGTCACTATGAATTTGTAGTCCTACCTTTCAGTTTGACAAATGCCCCTGTCACTTTTATGTGTTTAATGAATAGCGTCATGAATAAATACTTAGAAAAATTCGTACTAGTATTTATAGACGACATTCTAATCTATTAAAAAAGTGAGGCAGAACATAAAGAACACCTTAGAATTGTGTTGCAGACTCCTAAGGATAATCAGTTGTATGCCAAGTTTAGCAAATGTGAATTTTATAAGGATAAAATTCAATATTTGGGGCATATAATTTCAGAACAAGGATTGGCTGTTGACCCTGAGAAAATAAAGTCCATTAGAGAGTGGCCGATACCAACTGATGCCTCAATGATAGGATCATTTATGGGGATTGCAGGGTACTACCGAAGGTTTGTAGAAATATTTTCTGCATTAGCTTATCCTATAACATCATTACAGAGGAAAGGTAAAAAAATTGAATGGACTGAAAAATGCCAAAATAGCTTTGAACAACTGAATTAAAACTTACTATAGCACCCATTCTGAAGATTGCAGATCCTGATAAAGAGTTTGTAGTGTGTACTGATGTGTGTGGAGAGGGATCAGGTGGAGTTCTGTTGCAAGAAAATTATGTTATTGCGTATGAATCTAGAAAACTTAAGTAACATGAACAGAATTATAGTATATATGATCTTGAGTTAGTTGTTGTAATTCATGCTTTCAAGATGTGGCGACACTATCTTCTAGGAAAGAAATTTATATTGATGACAGATCATATCAGCCTCAAGTATTTCTCCACTCAAACAAATTTGAATGCTCGACAAGACAATTGGTTGTCCTTTCTGAGTGAATTTGATATGGAAATAAAACATATCAAAGGAAAATAAAACAAAATTGCTGATGCTCTAAGCAGGAATGCTTGCCAAAACATAAGTAAAATTGGGAGTAGTTCCAGTTTTGACTTAGAAGGATTAGTAAAAAAGGTAGCAGGTCAATATCCCGACTATGAGAAACTACAAATTCAAATGCTAAAAAAAGGAATGAAAGGGTATACACAAAATCATAAGGGACTGATTTGTTATAGAGAAATATTATACATCCCCAATGTAGACTCTTTGAAAAAAGAAATCCTAGATGAATATCATAAACAACCATATTCAGGACATCCTGGATATTAGAAACTGCTTACAGCCTTGAAAAAGAAATTATTTTGGCTAGGAATGAAAAAATACGTGGCCAACTACTTAGCCATATCCATGGAATGTCAATTAGTCAAAGTTTAACATCAACATCCAGCTGGCCTCCTAAATCCCTTACCAATTTCAGAATGGAAATGGGACACTGTTTATATGGTATTTATAACCGGGTTACCCAGAACAAAGTACCAGCATGAATCAGGGATGGTAGTGGTAGATACTTTAACAAAGAATGCACATTTCATACCTGTGAAATCTACTTTTGGGACAGCCCAAGTAGAAAATTTGTTCATGAAGGAAATTGTAAGGCTACACGGGGTTCCTAAAGGGATTATTTCAGATAGAGATGCCAAGTTCATAGCAGCCTTCTGGAAGAGTATGTTTGGAGGCATGGGCGCTAAATTGAATTTTAGTACTTCCTATCACTCGTAGATGGATGGTCAAACTGAGAGAACAAATGAAATTCTGGAGGATATGGTTAGAACGTATGTGATGGATAGGCCAACTAAGTGGGAAGACTATTTACATTTATTCGAATTTGCTTATAATAAAAACTACCAGTCTTCCTCAAAATGAGTCAATTTGAGGCACTCTATGGAAGAAAGTGCCACACTCCTTTAAGTTGGAGCCAACCTGAAGATAAGTTAGTACTTGGGCCATATGCTCTACAAGAAATGGAAATTATTGTCAAACAAATACAGAGAAACATCAAGACAGCTCAAGATCAACATAAAAGTTATGCCAACAAGAAGAGATTTCACCGAGAGTACAATGTGGGTGACCATGTGTATCTGCAGATTAAACCCAAAAAGAGCACTCTTCATACTGGAAGTTGTGCAAAATTGGCTCCTAGATACTGTGGGCCTTTTGAAGTCTTAGAAAGGGTGGGACCAGTGGCTTATAAATTGGCCTTACCCCCCCATGTTACAGTTCATGATGTGTTTCATGTTTCTTTATTGAAAATATATGTACATGATGCTGCTCATATTGTTGATTGGAATGTGATTCAGGTGGAACCAGAAGGGGAGTTCCTTCGAGAGCCACTTCAAATACTGGAGCAGGAAGAAATTGAACTATGAAACATAACAGTAGCTAGAGTAAAAGTGCAGTGGAAACACTTTACTACTTAAGAGGCTACATGGGAAAGAGAAGCTAAGATGATGGAAAAATATCCATCTTTATTTTCATAATAAACTATAGTAGATGTTAGAAAATTATATATTATGGAGCAATGCAACACATAAAATATGCGGAAAATAAAAGCACACAGAACACATAAAACTAGAGAGACACAGATATACGTGGTTCACCCAGTTTGGGCTACGTCCACCCCGAAAATCCAGTCCTTCCTTTCTATTATCCAGCAAAAATGAAGAGACAAAACCTACAACAGATCTGCTGTAATATCCTCTGTTCTCTCTCACAATCTCCCTCTCCGTTTCTCGCTCCGAGAATACACATACATTGCACAGCCGCAATACAATGCCCTCATAAAATCAAGGGGTTACCTTCTAGGGAAAAAACCCTAATCTAAACATAACTTCTACCATCAGATCATTTGCCTAATGAATGGCCCAGATTGACTAGAAATTACTATACTTTTACAAGGCAATTTTACATCTGCTTTTAGCTTCGGGGGCGCTGCCCCCGAAAACCCCTGCTAAGGGGGGGCTCTGAAAAGCACTGCCGCCCCCCCTAGACCCCCCACGGCAATGATTAATTACGGGCGGCGTTGCCACCCCTTTTAAGGTACAGGGGTCCAATGCTGTGATACAAAGTAAGCAAGATAATCAGGCTCCACACCCAACAATCTCCCACTTGGAGACTGATTGTAGCAACTCCACCGCTGCTTCATTTGCTGGACAATGACTCCTCTTTGGACCTGGTTGTTTCTCATCTTCATCGTCATCCTTGAAGATCAATTGAAACTGAGCATGTTCTCAGTTTCTCCGTGGTTACAACTTTTGTTACCATATCTGCAGGATTCTGGCTAGTGTGTACCTTTTCGAGCTTCAACTCTCCATCTTCCAATACTGACCGTATGAAATGGTACTTGAGACGTATGTGTTTAGTCTTGGAATGAAATGTTGAGTTATTTGCAAGATGAATATCACTTTGGATATCACTGTATAGTGTGCCCATATCATGCTTCTTACCCAATTCATCCATAAACCTTTGTAACCAAATCATTTCTTTACTAGCCTCTGTAGCAGCAACATACTCTGCTTATGTTGTTGAAAGTGCAACAACACTTTGGATTTTTGAAACCCAACTGACAGATGTTCCACCTACAGTAAATACATATCCTGTAGTGCTCCTCCTGTTATCTCTGTCACCTGCCATATCTGCATCAACATATCCCCGTAGAGCAATGTTTGAACCACCAAAGCATAATGCTTGATTTGTGGTACCTCTCAAATATCTGAGAATCCATTTTACTGCCATCCAATGTTCTTTTCCTGGATTACTGATGTACTTGCTTACAACTCCCACTACATGTGCAATATCAGGCCTTGTGCAGACCATTGCATACATTAAGCTTCCAACTACTGACGCATATGGAACTTTAGACATATAATCCATGTCTTCTTGGGTCTTTGGGCACATCTCCTTACTAATTTTGAAATGGCTAGCAAAAGGTGTACTAACTGGTTTTGCATTGTGCATATTAAATCTTTTCAACACCTTTTCTATGTACTCATTCTGAGACAGTGTTAATTTACAATTTTTCCTATCTCTAGTTATCCTCATACCAAGGATTTGTTTTGCAGCTCCCAAATCCTTCATTGCAAATGAATTTTCCAATTTTATTTTGAGAACATTTATTTCCTGCATGTTAGACCCTGCAACAAGCATGTCATCTACATACAATAACAATATAATATAGCTTCCATCATTTTTCCTTTTCAGATAAACACAATGATCAGAGTGACATCTAGTATAACCTTGTTCAGACATAAAATTGTCAAATTTTAGATACCACTGCCTTGGAGCCTGCTTTAAGCCATACAAGCTCTTCTTTAACCTGCACACCAATTTTTCTTTCCCTTTGACCTCATATCCTTCTGGTTGCTGCATGTATATCTCTTCCTCCAAATCTCCATGGAGAAATGATGTCTTTACATCTAACTGTTCAAGATGTAAATATTCCGCTGCTACAAGACTTAAGATAGTTCTGATTGAATTCATCTTAACAACAGGAGAAAATATTTCATCAAAATCAATACCTTTCTTTTGTGCAAACCCCTTCACCACAAGTCTAGCTTTGTACCTCTGTTTTCCTCCATCTTCTTCCTTCAACCTATAAACCCATTTATTCTGCAATGTAGTTTTACCTGTAGGCAACCTGACTAAGTCCCAAGTCTGGTTATGCATTAAGGAGTCCATCTCTTCTTCCATGGCTAGCTCCCACTTCTTCATGCTTTCAACCTGCATTGCTTCTTCATAACATTCAAGTTCACCAAAATCAGTCAACAATAAATAATATAATGAAGGAGAGTATCGTTCAGGGGGTCTACTTATCCTGGTAGATCTTCTAACACCACTTTTAGGTGTTTGAGGTGCCTGTTGCTGTTGTGGTAGTTGTTGTTGCTGTGGTTGTTGATTATTATTATTTTCAAGCACCTTTACTTTTTCAGTTATCTCATCAAGAACCGTGTATTCCTTGCTTTCTTTTTCCTGTTTCTTTTCCTGCAGCTGATTCTTATACAAGACCTTTTCATTAAATATTACATCTCTGCTCCTAATGATTTTGTGATTTTCATAATCATATAAGCGATAACCAAAATCATTAGCACCATATCCAATAAAGGTACATTTCTTTGATTTTGCCTCAAGCTTTGTTCTGTTTTCTTTATTAATATGGACAAAGTCCTCACAACCAAAAGGCTTTAAAAAAGAGTAGTTTACCTTTTTGTTACGTAAACATGACTCGAGGTAGAGTCAATGTTGAGTAGGGTAAACAGTGGTGGTTTTGGGGCACATGGTTTTATGCACCCATGGTTTTGACCCATGGTATTGCATGTAATGGAGCCTATAAAAAGGCTGGAAATACTTCATTGTAATGCAGGCCTGGAGGTGAGCAGTGAAGGCTCACTTGGCTGGATTGGCCAGGGTTTTTGGCCAATGGTTAATGAAATTTCATTGGTTGGGTTTTTCCCTAGATTTGGGGTTTTCCCTGTTAAAAATTGTGTTTATGTTTATGATTTGTTGTTGGGTTATTTATGTGTATTCCTGGTAAATATTTTATTATTTTTGCAGTAAAATTTCCTAACAATTAGTATCGGAGCCATTTTTGGATTTAGAGAGATGCTGGGTTCGTATTGGCCTGATGCAAAGAGAGACTAGCGCGAAGCTTGGAAACCAATCCTAGAAAGGGTTTCACGGTCATAGCCATATGAAATCAATGAAGCATTCTCTGGAGGCAGTTTTTTGTTTTCAAACAAGACAGTGACAAGCATAGTTGATGATGCAATAGAGGCTTGCTGAATGTTGAAGACGCTATCAAGAAGATCACCGCATGATAGTCGTAGTAGAGAAGATCTGTCACAATTCCTGGTGTTTTTTTTCCAGCTCCACCCGCGGATTTAAAAGATCATGGCATTGTCAAATTTGAATACGTTGACATGGTAGAAGCATGTTCTGGACTGTTCTTATCCCATGAATTGGTGCAGAAGGCCGTATGAGGCGCAGAGATTTTTTGACAAGCATGGATTAACAGTTCGAGTTGTCGAAAATGCTCGAGACACTTTCCAGAAGAGTGGATTTAAGCTTTTGCAGAGCACTAGAAGGAGGCGGTGAATGATCACTGTGCGCTGGCTGTCGACGAGAAATATATCTTGGTGTTGAAAGACAGAAACTTCAGCGATGTCACGAGTAAAAACCAGAACATGGCTCTAGTCAAGTTTTAGGCAGACATTGTCGGCTCTTGACTCCAGAGCATGTTGTTGTGACTAAGCTGAAAGAGGCATCGCTTGGCTGGTGCGTGCAGAGAGTCCAGGAGGGTATAAGCAGAGTGACGGATGAATACGTTCACTCTGCAATAGATTGGATGGAAGTGTACAAAGGGGCACCTTGTTCAGACAGGAGCACCGTCATTTTCCCATGGAAGAGATTGGTATTTGAGGAAATTGAGTTTCCATGGGGAAAGCCATTATACTTCGGGCTGGTGATAAACAGTTGAATGGATTTTGTGTCGCTGCTTCTCAATCCTGATAAATAAGGATTTAACGTCTTCATGGTGCTGGAAGATCATCAGAGGGAATGTGGACCAAAATGGTGAAGTGGACTGGACAAAAGAAGAATTAATAATGGCTTTAGAAAGAAGCTCAATATGTCACTGTCTACCGGCGGCCACGATAAAATACGCGGAAAACACTGGTGCCAAGATCCATTCTTTCTTCCAAATGTAGATTTTGTGGAGATAACAATGCTAGCTATTAGAGGTGGAAAACGTTGAGTTGGTGCAGTGTTCGTAGAATTTTATTGTTGGTGTGGACTCCTCGATGGTGGAGGAGAAATAAGATTTGCTGAGGCTATAAAAGGCTCATTCTCTTGTTTTTTTTGGGCTGCAGGCCTGTTTAAATCTGTGCAACTTGTGAGCTTTGAAAAAGAGTTTTTATTATCAGGTTTCGTGAGGGCCATGTCAAAATTGTGGTCGATGGTTGAAAAGAGCAGCTTCACCAAGCAACCAAGTAGACAATTAAGCTGGACTAGAAAAAGCGTAGAGGGTAGATTCATGTACAACTATGATGTCCTCTTTGGAGAGGACATCATGAATGAATGTAGAAAATGAGAGAGGATACGAGCACGTGGATAAATTAATTGATGAACCATGTATCTGAAAAGAATTCTTAGAGGACTGGTGGTTACAGAGGCTGGTGACCCATGTAATCCGGTAGATGGATTCTTTTTATATGTACATTGATGTACAACTATGATGTCCTCTTTGGAGAGGAAATCATGTATGAATGTAGAGAATGGTCATACAAATAACAACAACAATAAAAAATAAATAAAATTAAAATTATTATAATGGAGTTAATATTTTTACATGTAAATGGGCATACTGCTGTAAGACCTGGTATGGAATGCGTACCCCTTGGTAATCATTGTTAAAGTCTGGGTTAGACCTAGGTGATAGGGGGGATGTCAAGTTTACAATTATCCTGGGTAAAAAAAAAAATTGAGGGGTGAAGAGTGCATTACAATGAAGTCTTTCCAGCCTTTTTATAGGCTCCATTACATGCAATACCATGGGTCAAAACCATGGTTGCATAAAACCATGTGCCCCAAAACCACCACTGTTTACCCAAGTCAACATTGACTCTACCCCAAGTCATGCTTACCTAACACTTTTTACCTGTCCATACTTCCTCTGGAATACCACCATCCAAGGAACTTGAAGGCCCTTTGTTTATTAGATAAACTTCAGTATCTACAGCATCTGCCCAAAATTGTAAAGGCAATCCTGCATGCAATCTCATGCACCTTTCATGCTCCATGATTGTTCTGTTCATCCTTTCTGACACACCATTTTCTTGTGGTGTTCTTGGAACTGTCTTCTCTCTATGAATTCCATGGTCTGAACAGTACCTATCAAACTCTTTGTTGCAATATTCACCTCCATTGTCTGATCTGAGACACTTCAACTTCTTTCCTGTCTCCATCTCAACCAAAGCTTTCCATTTCTTGAAAGTATCAAATACATAAAATTTATTGTGAATACAATAAATCCATGTTTTTCTAGTTGCATCATCAATAAAAGTAACATAATAACGAGAGCCACCGAGAGATGATACCTGAGCAGGTCCCCATACATCTGTATGCACAAGCTCTAATTTTTCGCTCTTATTTTTTTTCCCAACTCTGAGAAATCTGACTCTCTTCTGTTTTCCATAAATGAAATTCTCACAGAAATCCAACTCAACATTCTTCAAACCTGGCAAAAAATTTCTTGAGTGAAGAATCTTCATTCCCTTCTCACTCATGTGTCTGAGCCTATGATGCCATAATTCTGCATTTGCTCCTTTGGAAGTTAAAGCATTAACAGAGTTAGAAATACCATTGCATAAATACAATGTACCAACCTTTTCGCCTTTTGCTATTACCAGGGCTCCTTTGGTGACCTTCCAAGTTTAATACGAAAGGTTGGCACTGGCCTTCACTACCTACTCCACTGTTGAAATGGATTTTCTTCGGATCTAGAACATGCCTTACCTCCTTTAGTAGCCATTGGTTTCCATTACGTTGTTTTACAAAGAACTTACCCATTCCAACAATTTTATAGGGTTTATCATCACCCAAACGAAATTGTCCAAAATCTCCTTGAACATAGTCCTTGAAAATATTTCTTATCGGGTGTGGCATGGAATGAAGCCCACTGAATCTACAACCAAGAATCAGTGTAGCATTTGAAAATCAAATCATCTTGTAACACATCACCTGTCATATTTGCTTCATGATTTTTTTCTTGTTGTGTGTCTCCTTCTTTTCCCTTCCGAGATCTACAGTCTTTCTTTAGGTGTCCTTTCTTTCCGCAATTCCAGCACACTATCCCCGATCTGGACTTGGATCTACCTTTCCTTGACTTACTGCGATATCCCAAGCTATTTCCTCTTTCCATTCTTCTTCCCCTAGACTCTGCACTCAAAGCATTACTTGATGTCTCACCGGAGCTTTTCCTTCGCATTTCCTCGCTAAGGATAGCACCAACAACATAATCAAACTTTAAAGTACTAGATCCAAAGACAGAGTTATTAATGGCCATTACTAAACCATTCCAACTCTCTGGAAATGAGTACAAGAATAACATAGCTCTAACTTCATCATCAAAGTTTACCGCTACAGAACTTAACTCACTGGTAACTATATTAAATTCATTTAAATGGTCTGCAATAGATCCACCTTTCGACATTTTCATATTAAATAGTCGTTTCATAAGAAATACCTTTTTTGAGGATGAGGGTTTTTCATATAGTTTCGCCAACGTCTGCATCAAACCCTCTGTTGTTGTTTCCTTCAACATATTGAAGGTTACTGATGCCGCAAGACACAACCGTAATGTTCCGAGTGCCTTTCTATCGAGAATGTTCCATTCTGCGTCTGTCACGGCTGCCGTATTCTTTGTTCTTCCACTCAATGGTAGGTACAGATCTTTTTGATACAGATAATCTTCCATCTGCATCTTCCACAGCGGAAATTTTTGGCCGTTAAATTTCTCGACCCTAAACTTACCATCGTCCGCCATTGCTCCCACTCAAACCAGGAACCCTTCTTTCCTGCAAGTTTATCAGCCAAATATACCTTCGGCTCTGATACCAGTTGTTAGAAAATTATATGTTATGGAGCAATGCAACACATAAAATATGTGGAAAATAATATCACACAAAACACATAAAACTAGAGAGACACAAATATACGTGGTTCACCCAGTTTGGGCTACGTCCACCCCGAACAGCCAATCCTTCCTTTCTGTTATCCAACAAAAATGAAGAGACAAAACCTACAGCAGATTCGCTGTAATATCCTTTGTTCTCTCTCAGAGTCTCCCTCTCTGTTTCTCGCTCCGATAATACACATACATTGCACAGTCGCAATACAATGCCCTCATAAAAGTGAGGGGTTGCCTTCTAGGGCAAAAAACCCTAATCTAAACATAACTTCTACCGTCAGATCATTTGCCTAATGAACGGCCCAGATTGACTAGAAATTACTATACTTCTACAAGGAAATTTTACATCTGTTTTTAGCTTCGGGGGCGCTGCCCCCCAAAAACCCCCGCCAGGGGGGGGCTCTGAAAAGCGCTGTCGCCCCCCCCTGGACCCCCCATGACAACGATTAATTACGGGCGGCGTTGCTGCCCCTTTTAAGGTACAGGGGTCCAATGCTGTGATACAAAGTAAGCAAGATAATCAGGCTCCACACCCAACAGTAGATAGTCTGTTAACACCGAGGATGGTGCTTGTTTTCAGAGGGGGAATGTGTAACACCCAAAGTTTCTATGCTTTTCAAGTTAGACATTTGAACAAAAATCCAAAGGGGAGTGGACCCCAATGGAGAATTATTGTGTGGATTTATTTGAATATTTATTAATGAAAAATAAATAGAATATTTATGTGTGCACTATGACCAAATGAGATTGGAGATCATAAGCCTGATCCATGAGGATATGGATAAGGTTAAGACTTTCCCAAAACCTTTCAAAAATCCTTGAAAGGAATAATGCTAAATTAGATTTAAGAGGAAAAATATAAATTCCCCAATGAAGAGGAAAGTAATTGGGAAGAGGTAGAAAAGATGGAAAAGTAGAGAAAACAACTTTAAAGTACCTCATTGAGGGAAGCCTAGGCAAAAACAGGAAGAAAGCATCCTGAAAATTTTGGACGGAGAATTTAGAAACAGGCTTGGCGAAAGCATGGCTTAAGTAAGCTGCTCCAGAACAGACTGAGTTTAGTTTTGTTCTTGGAGGATCTCAGCTCGGGGGTGAGTTCTGAAGAGAAAAGGACTCTAAGGTTGGGAGGACTAGTCATAGAAAGAATTGGTATGTACACCTAATAAATAAATTTCTGTTGTGACAGATTAGTACTATGGATTCTTTAATGTTATTAGGCTTGGAGATCATTAAAATTTTATGTTGTAGTTATGAAATTCCATACATTTAACAGATCTTATCAGAAGCAATATTTCTTCAAAAATATGTATGGTTGTAGGAATGGATTCTAATGAGAAATATCAACCAGAATCTCCAAACCTAATATTGGTTTAAATCTGGATATATATGGCTCCCAGAAACAACTTATCTAACTTTAATCTACTTCTGTGTTCTAAAATTTTATATGCATGAAAAGAAGAAAGGAATATCCAAAGTTCTTGAAAAGACTATATATCTTCAATAATAACCTACAAAGAAATTTATACCTGTTAGGATTAAGAGAAATGATAAATCTGGAAAAAATTTCATAATCTGTTAAGCTGTGATTTTAATTTAACGCATATGTGACATTAATACTGTATAAAAATTTCATATGAGATATTATTAGAATCAGAAAGATACTCTATATCTCTTGCTCTATAAAAGATTTATTCAAAGTAAACAGAAATTTCTATCTCTGAAAACAATTTATGGTTTGTAAATCTCTAACATTCTGTAGGTAGAAAATTGAAACAAGTGAAACCTCTATGAGCATATATCCCTGCCTGAGTTAAATAAACTATTGAGAGAAAGAAAAATTATCAGGCGATATAGATATATATTTAGATGAAAATTCAGAAAAGTAATTCAGTAAAAAGCTTATTAATTTCTGTTTGAAAGAGAAAAATAATAGCATAAGTCAATTTCTTAGTGTAGCAATTTAAGTATACTGAAAAAGGTTAAAAGATAACTTATGAAAAGTTATGTGAGAAAATAGGAGTAAATAACATGTAGAGACTATGTATTCACTATTTCTTTTAAAACAAAATGCGAGAGAGTTGAACTAATTATTAAGGAGAAAACCTATGAACAAAGATTTCTTTTAGAAATTTATAAATATTGAGTTTCATAAAGTAAAACAACAGAATTTCGATTCTGTCATTATATTAGAGGTATATGAAATAGAATAAGACTGAAATTCATTTTTAGAGCAAATAAAACAAGTACAATTATAAATATATGTATGAATATTAAATGGGTAAGGTAAAATAATAATAAAAGTGAAATCGAACTATGTATACAACTGTCAGGTAAACCAGTCAGTATATAACTTCAGATCTTGAATTTATGACTAAATATGTACATATATATTTTAAAACCAAAATATTACAAATCCACAGTTCGATTGAAATGATGAAATCATCTTAAATGTTATAAAGTCATGAAAACGTTTAGACACATATTTATCATCATTCAAACTTTAACCTAAAACAAAAAGTCGAAATTATTTCGACTTCTATTGTGAATATCCGATGGAGTTACCGACCTGTAGAATGAAAGAAATGCATCAGATAAGTCAAATAGGTTCGACCATATAGGGGTCCTGACTTAGAAGAAAAAAAAGAGATTTTAATGCCCGAGGTCTCCTTCATGTTCTTCTTTCTTACGCGCAATCGTAGAATAATAAATTAACCAGTAACATGAAAAAATGAGGTTCTTGAACAAATTTGAATTGTATGTAGTAAATGTAAGAAAAGAAAAATTTATATTAGTATTACTTTTTGTAGACCGAATTGACCATAAGCCTTCTCTACAAATGAAAATGGGAAAAATAAAAGAGCTATTAAGTCTTGGAAAATTCTAAGGCTAAACATAGTTAGAAAAGCATGAAAATTTGTAGACTCTGTTGTTGAAAACACAACCAAATTGGGACTCTTACCTGAATCTGGCCTGGTCAAGGTGCACAGGGTTGTTTTCACCTCATGAAGGTTTGGGGAGAAAAAATAATTGTATGTGGCATAGCTGAAAGAGCTCTGCCTTCCCAGCACTTGGAATGAAATACATCCAGCGGAAAGAAATTGAAGAGTTGGGTTATAAAATCTGGAACTGATTGTTTAACTGGAACATAAAAATTTCAAGAAATACATTCGAACAAGATTAACTGAATAACATCATCCTAGATTGGGTGGTATTACACGAAATTTGCGGTATAAGTAAGGATTGATATAAAACATGAAATCAATTGCATAGAAATGAAACAGAGTTTTAGAAACAGACAAAAAAATTTAGGTTACCTTAGGTACGCGACCATTATGTGGGACGATCAAATGGTCTGATATAATAACCAAGAACCAAGACGCTGGTTACAGAACTGCAAAGATTCAGGGAGGGAACTTTCATGTTTGATTCAGGGGAGCTCCTGAAAATGATAGAAATAAATAGTAAGCCCAACTTAGAATTTTGGCATATAAACAAAAACTGAAACCCTAATCTACACAACGAGATCTCCATCTAGGTGGCACCCGATGTCTAGCCTAGGGCCAAGTGAACATAAAATACTCCTTGGAAATGACACGGGGTTTAGATTGTTCGCACCAACCATACTATATTTAATGCAATTGTACGTAAAACCTAGAAGGGTACCGCCAAAACTTTTGGTATGGATGATTAACCCTAGGTCATAAACATCGTATTCCTTACTTGGACCTTGAGAGTATTAAAGTAAATAATGATCTGTCTGGCACATTTAATTTTCTCACTTAAACTTCACCAACTGACATAAGCATCGGATTGAGAAATCAATTCAAATCTTTTCAACATTCAATGTATATCAGAGTTCGATTGCAGTGCCGAGGTGGTCATTGTTGGAGAAATGAAAAACGAAAAACCCAGGTTTGAGCTTAAACTCATCGAATGAAAATCGAAGCAACCTAATAATAGAACAATTGCTCTAGGGCTAGACATTCAATATTATAGCATAGGGATGACTATGCGAATTTGAGAGTCAATGATATGTTGAAACGTGTAAAAGTTTGAATAAGAATTAATATATAGCAAATAAAAGATTTCGTGCTATATTAAAAATCAAAAAGAGATACCTAGTTAATAATGGTAGCGTAGATGATGACTATTAGGGTAAATTGGAAAAGGTTACGGACGAGAGTTTACCATTTTAAATAAATTGGGTAAGTTAACTCTGTTAGGGACAAACAGTTTTTATAAAAAGACAAACCAAGGGTTACGTTCAATTCACAATTCATGAAAATGAAAAATTAACTTAGAAATTGAATTTAGCTAGAATTCATCTTTGTAGAGATGTAGTTTAATGATTTTAAACAATGAGAATATATATATAGAAATATCTATACTCTTAGGGAATGTGGATCTTGAAGATAACGGGATTGTGATATTAAATTTCAATGTTGATTTAGCTGTGGTGTTAATATAGAATGAAAATCCAACATCACCATGAAAAAAAAAAAAAATTCTGAAGAGGTGTTACATCATTAAGGAATATCACTTTTATATCAGTGACGATCATACACATGATACATATTTTGTACAACATTGTTTTGGAAAAATTTATGACTCCTTGAAAAATCATGGAATAACATTCAATGAACATTGGATATGGTCAGACAGATGCGCAGGTCAATTCAAATCTGCACGACCATTATTTTGGTTGTGTTGTCTTCATTGGAAAACATGCATTAAACATTGTTGGAATTTCTTTGAGACTGGCCATGGAAAAGGAGAACTTGACGGTGTAGGGGCATGCATAAAACTAGCACTTCGAAGATATCAAATAAACCCCTCTGCAAGCTGACTTATGGAGGAAAAATAAGTTGTTCAATGGTGCATCGCTGCTCTAAGCCATGAGACTAACCCATCAAGGGAAGTGCGAAGGCACATTCAATTTAATTTTTATTGGAAATCTAATTTTATCATGCAATGATTATCTTTGATTGTATTTTGATGTCATATTTACATTCTTCTTTGAATTTTCCATATAAAGGTTTTTCTGGCATATTGGGATCGAATACGTAGATAGATCGATTGGAAATGACGTTGAAACAATAACAGGGACTCGAGAATTGCATTCAATTAAATCAAAGTCGTCCAGAAATGTGTTTGCATTGGATAAAAGAAAATATTCTTGTTTTTGTCATGTTTGCATAGACAACACAAAATACAATGACGTTTGTGAAAATAACATGTATGTAAACGATTGGAAACATACAGAGCTAAATACAAAGGGAAAAATGTCCGTTGCAACGTTTGAAGAAATGCAATCAGAAGAAACTACAATATCATCTGATGGTGATCGAGTTTTTGATATTGTTAGAGAAGGTAACATTTGAATTTCTTTCTAATGATTTAAAGATCTAGAAATAAATTTAAATATGTATATAATTTTGTTAAGTTTTTTTTATTGTGCGGGAGATGTTTTTGTTGTAATTGCACCTATTGACAATGATGAAAATGTGAATTATTATTTGATGCGTTTCACCGAACGAAAAATGAAATTATTAGAAAACTATAATGATCACGGATTTCAATATGAAAGAGGATCTATTATACTGAAAGGTTATTTTTTCAGAAAAACTAATCAAAGTGGGGATTTTGTTTACTTTGAAGACAATGAACCTGATTTCATAAGTTGTCAATGTAGTCACTTGGTGTGTGCAGCACGCATAAAGTTGAGAGAGGTTCAATCAAAGAAAAAATGAAAAATAAGAAATGGAAAATGTCAAAATCCGATCATGAACTGATTATTGAGGATGGCATTCCATTGGAATTTGTTTGATTGAACTGCTCAACAATTTATTCTCTTTGGATTAAATATGTTTTAGAACTTCCAGTACTCAACAAAAAATTGAGCTGCATATGTTATTTGTGCAGGTGTTTTCACATGTACAAATTTTTTTGGTACATGTGCGTGCTTTAGTACCAACTGAAAGTAGTTTTTATATACATGTGCATTGATGAAAAATGTTACATGTATTGGATATATATATACATGTTCTAGAATGCAATTAATTTTTCAAGTAGTTTTACTATGTGCATTGATGAAAAATGATTCATGTACTCAATATATATGTTCTAGAGTGCAATTAACTGAAAGTAGTTTTTCTATGTGCATTGATGAAAAATGTTGCACGTATTGGATATATACACGAACTGAATGTGTCCAATTTTTCATATATCTACTTTACTTTAGGATAAATACATATATCTACTTTAATTTTTTTCAATTACAGCTCAATTGATATGGTTAGTTGCATTGAAAAGCTATGTTCTTCCTATTGGAAATTTTTTCGCTCAAACAAGAGTATGTAGAGATCAAAAGCAATGTTAAGATGCCAAATGTACTTCAACCATCCAAAACTTGAATTTTAAAAACTTTTTGATTAAATCAAAACAATACTTCACATGGGAGTCTTCCATCTAGGCCAAATATAGATTGAAACCATCCAAAACTTATATCAAAAAATTTAACATTTAACATTAAATCAAAATTAAAGAGATTACCATATAACTACTTCTTTACTCTTTTTGATTAAATCAAAACAATATTTCACATGGGAGTCTTCCATAGGCCAAATGTAGATTGAAACCATCAAAAACTTAGATCAAAACATTTAACATTATATCAAAACATTTAACATTTAACATTAAATCAAAATTAAAGGGATAAATACATATAACTACTTCTTTATTCTTTTTTATTAAACCAAAACAATCAGAGGGGGTCTAAATAAAAAAAACAGAAAAGGGGATGCCCATAACCAGGAGACCAGCCAAGAAGATGTTGCCCAATATCGGGAAACCAGTAGACATAGAGTGTTCAGAAGCACAATGATTTCAAAACATGACAAAAGTTCAAAAAAACTAAAGATGACTTGAAATCAGGCTAGATATCGATGTGTGTAGGAGGTTTCTCCTCCACAATTGGACAAGTGTAGTCCTCTAGATCATCAGCTACTCCCTTGGAGTGCTGGGAGGAGCTCTTCGAAGTGGAAGAGGAGCCAAAGTCATATTTGAGCTTTTTCTCCACACGGGCCGAGCTACCGCTGCTGGTGTCTTGGGGCTGATGGGTTGGGATGGTGGAATTTCTCCGCCACTTCCTGGAACTAGATGCACCTTCATCTTTGGGCTCCTCTTGAAAAAACACAGAAATGGTCGCTGTAATTCGAGGTCTGACCATAGCGCTGGTGAAGTGAAAGTGTGCGACACTGCTTGTCGGACCTGGGTGCTTACCTGTGTCATGGATTGAAAGAGGCGGGCGAGAGCTAGCACTCCTTCTCCCTCCACCCCTACCCCCACCTCCCCTTCTGCAATGCATCCAATGTCTACGCATGGGAGTCTTCCATAGGCCAAATGTAGATTGAAACCATAAAAAAATTAGATCAAAACATTTAACATTTTATCAAAACATTTAAAGCATTTAACATTAAATCAAAATTAAAGGGATTTACATTTAAAACATTTAACATTAAATCAAAATTAAAGGGATTTACATTAAATGTGGATTAAAATGGTATCCAAAACTTAGTTTTAAAACTTCTTGATTATATCACAACATTACTTCACGTGATTAAAGAACTTCAACCATCCAAAACTTGGGTTTTAAATTTTTTTTAATTATATCAGAATATTACTTGACATGCAATCCAATTGTAGTTCAATTATCTAATAAAAACATTTAATATTATATCACATGTGCCAAATGTAGATTGAAACCATCCAAAACTTAAGTTTTAAAAACTTTTTAATTAAATATACCGTGCAACATTACTTCACATGCCATGACAATTATAGTTCAATTATCCAATAGAAACATTTAACATTATATCACATGTGCCAAATATAGATTGAAACCATCCAAAACTTAAAATTTTTAAAACTTTTTGATTATATATCGTGAAACATTAAAACATTAAACATTAAACATTAAATATCACGTGCTAAATGTATATTGAAACCATCCAAAACTTGAGTTTTAAAAACTTTTTGATTATATCATACATAACATTACTTCACATGCCATGTCAATTATAGTTCAACTATGCAATAAAAACATTTAACATTATATCACATGCCAAATGTAGATTGAAACCATCCAAAACTTAACTTTTAATTTAACAAAAAATTATAGATCACAACATTACTTCACATGCCAAATGTACTTCAAGCATCCAAAACTTAAGTTAAAAAAAAAACAAATTATAACACATTATTAGATAACATGCCAAATGTAGGAAAAACATTAATTTATAGATGACAACATTACTAGTAGTTCAACTATCCAAAACTTGAAAGTTTTAAAAACCAAACAAATTTTATAACAACATTAATTCACATTCACATGCCAAAAGTACTAAAACCATCCAAAACTTAACTTTTAATAAATACCAAATGCCAAATGTACTTCAAGCATCCAAAACTTAAATTTTAAAAACAAAAAAAATTATAGCACATCATTACATAACATGCCAAATGTAGTTTAGAAGCAAAACAAAACTTAAATTTTAAAAACAAAACAAATTATAACACATCATTACATAACATGCCAAATGTAGTTCAGAAGAAAAACATTAATTTATAGATGACAACATTACTAGTAGTTCAATTATCCAAAACTTAAAAGTTTTAAAAACCAAACAAATTATATAACAACATTACTTCACATTCGCATGCCAAAAGTACTAAAACCATCCAAAACTTTACTTTTTGGAACAAAACAAACTATATTAACACTGTAATAAAATATGTCCGGAAATTGTAGATCTCACAAGTATCAAATTGTATCAAGTTATATATATATATATATATATATATATATATATATATATGACAGTGCACCTAGATAATATATAAAAAAATAAATTTAAGACTATCTAAATCTTGAAATCAAATCTAAAAGTCAGGTCCATCAAATAGAGATGGATGTAGCGTCTTCCCTATTGGGGTCTCAATCCACGCACTATCATGCGAAGCATGGGAAACCTGTACAAAATACACATGTACTTGAACATAAAATTTGATGTTTTAAAAATGAGTGAGAATATATATAGAACTTCATGTAAAAAACAAAGTATAAAAAAAAAAATCATGCAATACGTCATGAGGTTCCCTCTCCGTTTGTTCACCTTCTACAAGCCCCCCCCCATGGGAATATCTCACTTTTTAATGAAACTTTTGGTTTGAGATATATATATATATATATATATATATATATATATATATATATATATATATATATATATATATATATATATATATATATATATAAATTTTAAAAGTGAAAAATTGTCCATACTTGTGGCTCATCTCCTAAGGAAGTAGAAGGTACATCTCCCAAGGAAGAAGAAGGTACTGCCATCCCAAAAACATCGGATGGAATCGGAATCTGTTAAAACATTTTATCATTATATATACATAAATGTACATGTGTGCACAATTATTTATTTTACAAATATCACTTAAAAAAAACTAACATTTTCCAACATATCTTGATGGTGAGACCCATCTACATTTTTTGAACCAGAGGTCCCGAACGTGATATTAACATTTTCGTCACTCATCATGCGTGACAACTTTGTTGGCAACAACTTTGTTAGCAATATGATGCGAAGTGTTATCCTTTATGGCAGCAACCAGATGAAGATGAAGACATGAGATTGTTGGCATGTGTTGTCCTTGATGGCAATACACCTGATGAAGTGTTTCTTGACTTGATGGACTTGGTAAATGATGTAAATCTGATATGAAATGATGTTAGTTAGCAACATGATGCTGAGTGTTGTCATTGAATGGCAACTTACTTGATGAAGTTGTGCATGATAGAATATGTTCTTGATGAAGTAAATCTGATGTATCTACAGTGAGTACAGAAGGGAATGAAGAAAGAAATTCAATTGTGCTAGATCTATGATAAAAATAATATGTCTCAAGGCATACGCGGATCTGTCTAATGGAAGTCGTATATGCACACGGTTAAGTACGTGCCAAGTCGCGTATGGGCTAAAGCGCTCTAAAAGTGCAAAACCAGGGGTAACCACCATGGTATTGACCCATTGTATTGGGTAATGATCCGCCTAATTGACCCCGTCCAGGTTGTTTTGGGCTCATGGTATTGCTTTGGCTCGTGGTATTGAAAAAGGGGCTCATGGTATTGAAAAAGGATAAACCTATATAAGGAGAAGAAATTCATTGTGCAAATCATGAGTGTGAGAGCAAGATGTCTGAGCTTGAATGAATACTTCTCTAAGAAGTATATCTGTATGGAAAGGGTAAAGGGTTTGATGATAGAAAGGTTTGATGATAGATACGAATCTATGATGCACCTATTAAATGATGAAAGCGAGATTTCTAGATACGAAATGTACTTGTATTTGCTAGATCTGTTTATGGAGTGATTAGATCTGAGATGAGCGAACATCTGTCTGAAGTAAAGGGTTGAATCTGGGCGAATGTCTGATCTGAAGAAGTATGCAGCTCTGTAATGATTGAAGATCCATACGCTATTTCGCCGCAGAGGAAGCGCGTATATACACGGCTTCGCTGAAGAAAAAGTGCGTATGCGCAGTGAAATTTATGTACGGATGTATACGCTAGTTTATATGAACGGAAGCGCGTATATACGCGACATCAGTAAAAGGAAAGCGCGTATGCAAACTAGGGTTTGATGAAGCATGGGGTATGAAATCTCTGATCTGATCTGCTCTGTTTTAGCTATCTGTTGTTGATGTTTGACTGTGCTTAAATGTATGGAGAGGGTCCAGTCTGAAAATATGATGAAACGTGGCCTGCAAGTTGTGTTCTATGGAAGTTGTTGGATCCAGTGTGAAAATTGATGAAACGTGGTCCAAGGTGGTCTTGGAGGTTGTAGCCAGTCGGGGGGTTAATAACTCCCTTCCGAGGGTGAAATTTGGTAAATGAGAAGCGGGAGTCGTAGCTCATTCCGGGAGAGAAATTTGATTTAGTCGAGAGGTTGGAGCTCCCTTCCAGGAGAGGCTGGTAAACGAGTCAGGGGGTTGTAGCTCCCTTCCGGGAGAGGCTGGTAAACGAGCGCAGGTGGGTGCCTGCGTGCTGGTCAAGTCTGCGCCAGCACATATGTTGTAAGATGTTTTCTCTATAATAAAATATTGAAGGCTAAGCAACTGCAGCGGTGGTTTTCTCCCGACTTGGGTTTCCACCTAAAAATCCTGGTGTTCATGTGTGATGCTTTGTGTGATGTTTTATTCTGTTCTTACTGCACATGTTTATTGTTTATTGAACATCTGATGAATGAATAATGGAATGATATAAGCAAAGAACTAATGACATAATTATATCTCTGTGTATACGCGAGTTTCATGAAAGATATCCGCATGTATACGCGAGTTTACTAAAGGAAAGTAGCGTATGGGTTTTAAGGAATGAAAAAGTGAAAAGTTCTGACTATGCAGTAAATACTGATTCACCCCCCCCTCTCAGTATTTTTCCCAACAAACTGCAAATTGTGTTTTAACATATAATGATACATTTTTGTTAGATTAATGTACATACAAATAAATGCATACATGTACATACACATGTATTTATTACAAATTGTACACATGTATACATGTTAAAATAATTGAACCCTAAGGTCATTAACACATATCGTTCCCGTGCCCTCTTCCTCATGAATAATTAGGTCTTGAAAACCATTGCGACAATTTTTTGCATATATTCGAAGATCTTCAACATTCATGTTGTCAATCTCTTCATCTGTACAATACAAAAAATTGGCACGTGCTCTTTGTCGATTTAGAAAAACATCAACTCCACTCAATCCACTGTAAACATTGTCGATCATGACATCCCTTGCTTCTTGACTTATTTGATAAGTCGCATCCATCTCTGACCACAGAGTTTCGACCCGAAAAGGTCGACTCACCAATGGTGGCTCAAGGTGAGGCAACTCCACATCTCACTTAGTGCCCTTACGGTCATACAATCGACCTTTCCTCAGACCAAAAAATTCTAACGGAAAGTCATTGTAGTTGGGTTTCATACCCAAAAAAAATTCTGCGTTAAACAATTGTGCAAAATAAACAGGAACCTCGTCGTTCCATGGGAGCCTTCCATAGGCGACAAGGTGCCTATCATACAAATAGCGAGCTATATTTGGGTGCTTGAAATATTGCACCTTTAGCATTTTTCTTTTTTGCCCTTCCTTGAAATTAAACATTGACTTCGCCATATCTCTTGTAACATTTTGTTTTACATATTCCCATTTATCGGGACCCATTATTATTTCCTTTCTCTTTCTCATCACTTCTACAAATGTATCATTCATTGGCCCAAGATTTTTGTACACATTTACAATATCGCCCAATGAATGTGTAACTATTTCGAGGCTTTGTCGACTCTCAGCAGGTAAAGTCAAAGCCACGAGATCTCTCCGCAATTTTGCATGAAGTTTTTCACACCTTTGTAAGGTGCATTGCGCCATGTTTGTTTCCCATGGTATATCAGAAATGTCAGCTGAATAAGTTGTGGTGGGTAGACAACCTTCTTCTTGAATGTAGCGTTCTACCCTGCGTCTATTTTGACCAAAATTTGGAACATTTTCAGCCTTTGCAACAATATATATAAAATTTCGTATATTAGAAAAAACACATGTAAATTTTTTTGTATAAATTCAATGAAAAAAATATTGAAATTGATGGCAACCTTGATGTGGTTGGTTAGCATCTTCTCCACCCTGAAACTGTTGAGAACAGAATGACCCTACTGAGAACCAGACACAGAATGACCTTGCTGAGAACCAGCACCACCAGTCGTTAATTGGCCTCCAGGGGAATAAATATCACCACCTTCACACAACTTGATACCACTCATTGATGGCCCTCTAAGGGGATTTTAACCACCACCAGCCTCTCGAGACGAGAGAGAAGCTTCACAAAAAAATACGAATTTATAATCAATTGAAAAATACATTCATGTGTACATATAAATACATGTACACATTTATTGATTAAATTGCGTGAAGCATACCACGACTGGGTGAACCATGGGCATGCTCCATGGATTGAGTAGAGACCCATCTCTTCCTAGCTCCTAAAAAATAAAAAATGAAACTTATTAAAAACTAATTTAACTCACAAATTTAATAAAAAATCAATTCCATATGTACACACATGTATAGAGATTTAAGATTATATTTAAATACCGTGAACATCCCCCGATCCTTGATCTCCCATATGGGATTCTGTTGATCTTTGTCGTTCATCCTCCATGATATATATATCTATTGGTGGACACTTACACAAAATAAATTTCAGAAAATCAATTTGTAATTTAGTGTACACACATTATGTAGAATACAACTTTCTATGTGGAACTCAATTTAAGCAAAAAAGAAATTATAAAAATGATAAGTTCACCAAATTGCGCTTTACATGGTGGGAGCACACTTGGTATAAAATTGAAAGAAACACATGGTAATTAAAAAAGAAGTGAGACTACATTTAAACAAACTCCATTTAAACAAAAAATTGTTGAAGTCCCCACATTTTAATTTTATAAAAATGTGAATTTCACCACTTGTTGCAAATGTGAAGTTCACCAAGTTGCGCTTTACATGGTGTGGTGGGAGCACACTTTGTATATAATTTAAAAAAGCACATGGTCATTAAAAAATATGCATTTATAAATACACAACACACACATATCTAAGATATGTTACAATGTCCATCAATAAATTTTGAAGGAGAGCGTTTCAACACTAATTCATCTTTGAGAGATGAATCTTGAATTTTTGAAGAAGAGCATCTCAAAACAAATTCATCTTTGAGAGATGAATCTTGCATTGGCATTGCTTTGTATAATTCTAATTCATCTTTGATAGATGAATCATGAATTGGAATTTCCCCATGCAATAGATCAACAAACATCTTATTCACATTTGTACAATTCCTTATACTAAAAAGTTGAAATTGGCTAACAATATTGTTTGCTATTCCATGCAGTGCTTTTAGCCTCTCCCTCTTAACTTGGCACACGCCATTCATCTGGCTTCACACAAGTTCAGAATTGGTGAAAACTACAATTCCATTTGATCCATACTCCATCGTTGTTCCCAAGCCTTCTATCAATCCAATATAATATGCCTCGTTGTTTGTTGTTCTTCCCGATATATTCATTTTCCTTTGGACGACTTTGCTAGTCGTAATATTGGAAAGCACATATGTAATCACTGCTTTCCCAGGATTGGGATAGCAAGAAAATTCTATGCATAATTTCCATTTTTCAACAATATTTAATGGTTTTCTTATCCCTAAAAAAAAAAAAAAAATCAATAAATATATATATATATATATATATATATATGACATGGGAGAAATGATAGAAGATCATGAGGTAAATGACATGTGCATGGTTTATCTTAAATTTTGACTTTAAAAGTTTATGGTCTAGAATTGACATCTAAAATTAATGGGAGGAAGCCTTTAGTTTGTGGGAGAAATGACACATGTACACAGTTTACCTTAAAGTGGTTGTGTTTTATGGATATTAAAATGAAGAACTTCTATTTATATCTATTCCATAGATTGAATGTAGAGACATTTACTAGATATGTCACATTTCATAAAAGATGAGATCCAGAGGCTACCTGGACCTTTATAGACTCTGCCTATATAACTTGTATAAGTTAAAAAATTTACATTGAAAAATTTACTTGTGAGAAATTTACATTGACAACATATAGAGATTCAACTAGGCTTGTGAAAAGTACAAGTGGACAATGTATAATTCTACTTAGAAGAGTCTTTGGTTTAATGGTTAAGCAAGAAAGAGTCGTTACTTTCTCTATCTAGAGTAGAAGTGGAATACATAGTAGTTACTTATTTTTTAGTGTTTTGGATGAAATGGGCTCTACAAGATATTAAGGTAAATCTATATATCTATTAAGTGTTTCAATAGAAGTGTAATAATAATTTCAAAAATAAAATATGCTACTTCCTTCAATCACTATTTACATATCATCATAAAGTACCACTTCCTCACACAACAAGTCTTTGAGAAAATAGTGAAGATGGAATACATACCCACAAAGCCTCTTGTTAGAGAAGCATTTGAATATGTGAGAAACAAATTAGGAATAGTTCTTGTAAATTATCTTGTTAGAGAACCATTTGAACATGTGAGAAACAAATTATGGATAGTTCTTGTAAATTATTGTCACTTATTGGACTTCAAAAGAAGAGCCTATGAAATTGAGTGCAATATCTATGTGGGAGAGTACACAATATCTAAGGGGGAGAATACAATATATTTGACTTCTAAAGAGGAGCCTATGAAATTGAGTGCAATACCTATGTGGGAGAGTACACATATCTAAGGGGGTGAATAGATATAAGGAAGGAATAGAAAGAGTAACAAAAAGCATATGATTGTGTCAATAATTTGAAGTAGTCAAGAAAGATAACAATGGACCATCAAAATTGAGTGCAATATCTATATGATCAAGTGTTAATAATTTGAAGTAGTCAAGAAATATAACAAAGGACCATCATCAAATTCAAATTGAAAGATCAAGTAGTATTCTTCATGAAGAATAAACATTAACTAGTTTCATCATTTAAAGGGTTCATTTTTTAATGAAAAAATTTATGAATAATATGGAATGAATCATTGTACATTATGATAAATCTTGTATTTAAATGACATTTTATCTATGAATAAAAAATAAAATTAGATCATCTCTTCATATATATATATATTTGTGTGTGTGTGTAAGAGATAAATAAAAAGCAAAGGTAATTCCACGAAGCCTAAAGGAGCATGTCCTAATACATTAAATTCTTTTTGGTTTCTAGAATCATTAATCATGAAAGCAAAGGTAATTCCACCAAGCCTAAAGGATCATGTCCTAATACATTAAATTATGTTTGTTTTCTAGACGCATTAATCATGAAGAGTCATGAGATCCACATTTCGACCATACTATTTTCAAGTTAAAGGAGCATGTCCTAATACATTATTATGTTTGGTTTCTAGAAGCATTAATCATGAATTTTCTTTGACATCCACATTGCCATCATACTATTTGCAAGTTCACATTTCCATCATGCTATTTGCAAGTTCTATATGAAGATATGTAGTCTAATAACTAATTAGCAAGTTCTGATTTCCTAATACATTATTATGTTTGGTTTCCATCATACTATTTGCAAGTTCTATATGAAGATATGTAGTCTAATAATTATACATTATAGCCCATATAACATATAGTATAGCCCATATAACATATAACGACCTTTGACAGTATGGGAAAAGAGTTAAAAATAGAGAGACCTCCCAGCAGAGTTCCACCTATTCACCAAGGTAAGCAACATAATATCGGAAGTGAAACAATGACACCACTAAACATATGTGAATTTAGATATTAAATTGACATTTATTGCAAATGACATGTGCATGGTTTATCTTAAAGTTTGACTTAAAAAGTTTATGGTAGAATTCACATCTAAAATTAATGGGAGGAAGCCTTTAGTTTGTGGGAGAAATGACACATGTAAACAATTTACCTTAAAGTGGTTGTGTTTTATGGATATTCAAATGAAGAACTTCTATTTAGATCTATTCCAAATACTGACTGTATGGGCATTTACTAGATATGTCACCTTCCATAAAAGATGAGATCTAGAGGCTACCTGGCCCTTTACAGACTCTGCCTATAAAACTTGTAGAAGTTAAGAAATTTACATTGACAAATTTACTTGTGAGAAATTTACATTGACAACATATAGAGATTCAACTAGGCTTGTGAAAAGTACAACTGGACAATGTATAATTATACCTAGAAGAGTCTTTGCTTTAATGGTTAAGCAAGAAAGATTCGTTACTTTCTCTATCTAGAGTAGAAGTGGAATACATAGTAGTTACTTCTTTTTGAGTGTTTTGGATGAAATGGGCTCTACAAGATATTAAGGTAAAAGCATATGATTGTGTCAATAATTTGAAGTAGTCAAGAAAGATAACAAAGGACCATCAAAATTGAGTGCAATATCTATATGATATCTATATGATCAAGTGTTACTAATTTGAAGTAAAGAAAGATAACAAAGGACCATCAAAATTGAGTTCAATGTCTATATGATTGTGTCAATAATTTGATAATTTGAATTAGTCAAGAAAGATAACAAAGGACCATCAAAATTGAGTGCAATATCTATGTGGGAGAGTACACAATATCTAAGGGGGAGAATACAATATAAGGAAGGAATTAAAAGAGTAACAAGAAGCATATGATTGTGTCAATAATTTAAAGTAGTCAAGAAAGAAAACAAAGGACCATCATCAAATTCAAATTGAAAGATCAAGTAGTCTTCTTCATGAAGAAGAAACATTAACTAGGTTCATCATATAAAGGGTTCATTTTTTAATGAAATTTTTTATAAATAATATGGAATGAATCATTGTACATTATGATAAATCTTGTATTTAAATGAAATTTCATCTATGAATAAAAAAGAAAATGGGATCGTCTCTTCATATATATGTGTGTGTGTAATAGAGAAATAAAAAGCAAAGGTAATTCCACCAAGCCTAAAGGAGCATGTCCTAATACATTAATTTATGTCCCAATACATTAAATTATGTTTGGTTTCTAAAAGCATTAATTATGAAGAGTCATGAGATCCACATTTCGACCATACTATTTGCAAGTTAAAGGAGCATGACCTAATACATTATTATGTTTGGTTTCTAGAAGCACTAATCGTGACTTTTCTTTGAGATCCACATTTCCATCATACTATTTGCAAGTTCACATTTCCATCATGC
Organism: Pinus albicaulis; assembly: GCA_034641835.2. Lineage (NCBI taxonomy): Eukaryota > Viridiplantae > Streptophyta > Pinopsida > Pinales > Pinaceae > Pinus > Pinus albicaulis. Next base: position 219,455,216 of record CM076583.1, read on the forward strand.
TATTTGCAAGTTCTATATGAAGATATGTAGTCTAATAACTAATTAAAAAGTTGTGATGTCCTAATACATTATTATGTTTGGTTTCCATCATACTATTTGCAAAATAGTATGAATATATCTAGTCTAATAACTATACAGTCTAGCCCATATAACATATAACGGCCTTTGACAGTATGAGCATAGAGTCAAAAAAACAGAGAGGCCTCCCAGCAGAGTTCCACCTATTCATCAAGGTAAGCAACATAATATCAGAAGTGAAATAGTGACACCACTGAACGTATGTGAATTTATAATGATTTCAACTCTTTTTTTCAAAGGAGAAAAAACCCTGTTTCATATATTGATAACAGTTCATATACAAAATCCTCTTGATATACCCATAACAGGTTATCAAGTATAAAAGATCAAATTCTGTCTCATATAGAAATACATTACAACAGTATAAAAGACAATATGTAGCCACATATAAGAGAGAATATGTAGTCACATATAAAAGACAATATGTAGTTACATTACAGAAATACATTACATGTGAATTTAGAATGATTTCAACTATTTTTTCGAAGGAGAAAAAACCTTGTTTCATATATTGATAACAGTTCATATACAAAATCCTCTTGATATACCCATAACAGGTTATCAAGTATAAAATATCAGATTATTTCTCATACATAAATACAATACCGCAATATAAAAGACAATATGTAGTCACATATAAAATACAATATGTAGTCACATTACAGAAATAAATTACAACAGTATAAAAGATAATATGTAGTCACATTACAATTATAGATCATTCTAGTTCAATCATTCTAGCGTTGAGGAATTGAGAGAAGGATTAGTAATGGCATAAGCTTAACAGTGGTAGTAAACTTCCATGCACAATGCGAGAATCAACTAGAGCAGATGAAATTGATTGATCCATAGGAACAGTAACAATTGCAACAACCGAATGCATATCATACTACCAAAAATTCAACACACAGCTTACAACAAAAGGTAATGAAATTTAAAGCATAATTAACAGTATAGATGCTTTGTTTGGAATTTTGGGGTTTCTCGTTCCCACTTGGTTGTAAAGACAAAATTTCTATAGCAATGAGTGCCTTGACTTCTACATGACACCAATCAACTCAAATTAAAACCAAGAGTTCCAAAAGGCGCATTTGTAGTAACAGTCCAAAGTTAACATAGAAAAGGACTCTATGAATGTCGTTAAATGGTTCAATGGAGAGAGTAGTTGTCAGAATTATATTTTATCTTCTTTACTAAAAGAGACAAAACATTTAAAACACACTTTTAATGTTTTTTCTTTAAACCATATATACAAGGACCACAATGATGCAACAGACCAGCTTTCTAAAGTGGGTTTGCAACAAGATATGGGCTATTGGAGGATAGAGGACGAGGACCAGGGCGTGATCCGTGTGTCGGATCAGCCACCATATGTATAACTTTATTTTTCTATCTCCCTGTTTTTATATCAGAAAGTGTTTTGTTTTTTGGTTTGATATACATGTCCTAGAAAGTTACTCTTACTTGCATTTATTTTCAAACTTCTATTTTGTTGTTTATCCGGTCTGCATTGTTTTCCTCTCTGAGGAGGCCCGGGTTAAAACAAAAAACTGTTTCTGTTTTATGAACATGTGGACATACTTGTTTTTCTAGATATGAACTGATCTATGGGCTGTTTTCCTCTTATAGAGGAGGCTTGTACACCAGATCAGTGGTTTATCTTCAAGCATTTGAAAGATGACTGTGTACTTTTCATCCTGTGAGCTCTATGATCTGGGAATCATACAGCCATATAAGGAATGTGTAACGCATATACTATGTAACTTTTTATTTCTGTTAATAAAAAGTTCGATTTTTTTTTTGAAAAAAAAAAGGTAATGAAATTTAAAGCATAATTAACAACATACATGCTTTGTTTGGAAATTTTTGTAACATATGTCTAACAGAGGAGGAGTAGGATGAGAAATACCATAATTGGTAAAGAATAATTCATGCAGATTTCAATGTATCATGTTGCGTAACATATGTTTAATAGAGGAGGAGCAGGAGGAGAAATACCTGGTAATTCGATCACTTGAAGTCGTTGCAGATAATCACCAACAGTGCGGACGGAAGTAGCCCCAGACCAGCAGCAGCACAGACACAAAAAATTCGCGAACAAATAGATCAAAGAAAACACATACGAGGTAAACAAATGAACTTCGCGGGCAATATATTTATAAGAACTAGTTCGGCCGAACTATTTTATGTTTGCCCACGCCGTCAGTGTGCCATCAATATAAACAAAAGCATGAATTTGGCTGAAATTTCTCATAAATTTCAGTCGAACTATCAAATAGTTCGGCCAAACTATTGTCGAAAAAAAATTTCCACCCTGATTCTCACAAAAGTGTAACCCAGCTTCACATTTCCGCCCATCTATAACACTTAAATGTAAATACTGTCAACTATCATGTTTCTTATTAAATTTAACACCATTAAAGTGAGTTTATGTATTTTCATTTCAATTTTGGTGTTTGTGTAGGGTCAAGAAAATGAAATGTTTGGAAATGAAATTATTTTCTTGAATAAACCTTTCTAAATCCGATGTATTTTGTATTGTAAATTGAATTGATTTTTCCTAGGTGTTTGTGTAGGGTGGAGAAAATGGAATGTGTTTTTTACCTAATATCTAAAATGGCCAGTAAAGGTAAATTTTGTTTTAGTTTCTTGTAAATATCATCTATAACACCTAAATGTAAATATTGTCAATGACCATGCTTGTACCAAAAAAATACAATGCAAGATGCAACACACTCTTAGAAAAAACTATAAAAAAAAAATTATAAATAGTTTATTAAATTTAATAATTAATAAATTATAAATTCCTATTAAATTTAACATTTTTAAAGTGATTTTGTGTTTATATATTTGATTTCAATGTTGCAAATTTCTTTTTGAAATGAATTCAGTAAAAAATTTCATAAAGGCTTACTAAAAAACTTTATTTTGAAAATCACATGAGAAGACACACTTATGAGAAGAGCATAAAGAGAAAAATATTTGAAAATTTTTAATATTTTCCATATTTTTAATACATACAATAACCAAAAATCATACCAAAATTACACTTAATGAGGATTGAACAACCAACCTACCAAAATTACACTTAATAAGGATCGAACAACCAACGTCAGTTTTTCATGCTTTGAAAATCACATGAGAAGACACACTTATGAGAAGAGCATAAAAGAGAATAATCTTTGAAATTTTTTAATATTTTCCATAATTTTAATACATACAACAACCAAAAATCATACCAAAATTACACTTAATGATGATCAAACAACCAACCTCAGTTTTTCATTCTTTGAAAATCACATGAAAAGACACACTTATGAGAAGAGCATAAAAGAGAATAATCTTTAAAAAATTTTAATATTTTACATATTTGTAATACATACAACAGCAAAAAATCATACCAAAATTACACTTAATGAGGATCAAACAACCAACCAATGAGCCACAAGCTCATTTGTTGAATATTTTTCTGTGTATTTTCCTTTTTACATGCAACAAATAGTGTTTTTGGATTATTTTAGCCATTCAGAGACTGCTTTGAGCACAAAAATAGTCGATATAGGGGTTTTGAGGCCTTATGAATGCATTAGTGGCATTATTTCAACAATATGGAGTTCATATTTTGATGTACAAGCAGTTTTAATAAGAGGCCTCCCCACTAAAAACTGGGCCCTAATACATAAGCTTGAAGATAACCAAACTCTGCTATCAACGTGTTGGTGTTATTGTCTCTTGTGTGGTTTGTTTATTTGTTGCAATTTAATTTCAGGTTTCTATGTATTTTAAATTGAGCTATTTTTTATGGTGATTTTATCACATGTGAACACTTTTAATAATTTACTAAACCAGTATCAATTTCGATCGAGATTTTAGATCAAGGTGAGTGAGAGGGGAGGGGGATGGGGGCATATTGGGACCTCTATGAGAATAATTCATGGAGTATGTTGGGGTTCTCTAATCAGCAATATTGGCAAAGTCCGATCACAGAAGAAACATTGTTTCAACCAACTTTTGGATTCTAGGAGCTAGCCCTCCTGAATCCGGAGAGGGATCTCTCCAATAAGCGGAAAGATGGATTTGTCTTTGAAGTTTAGGGTAATGATATTAGGATAGTTATGAAGGCCAAGGGTTTGTTTTGTTTTTGGATGGTTGAACATGATTACTGTTTGAGGTGGAGAGTTCTAAATGAAAATAGTTTCAAAGGTGAGAAGTTGCAAGCAAATAGAAAAATCTTTGACCAAGAAGGAAGATAACCGTAGGTTTTAGTCCATTGGGCTATGGAGTCATAATAGGGTTTAATTGGAACAGCAAGAGGTAAGAGTGGTCTATGGGGAAAGTCATCTATTCCTAAGGATCTTTGCAAAGTTTGATTTATGGAATGAAATGATACATCGAGAAGGGGAATTAAACGGATGAGGAACAAAGAGAAGCCCGCGATCTAGTAAGTACTTTGAAACTAGCCAGCCTTTGACCAAGCACTTGAGAAAGACATGAAAGAAAACTAGGATCTGGTAAGTACTTTGAAACTAGCCAGCCTTTGATACACTTCCAATAGAAAACATATAAAAACAAAGGGAAACTTGAAGGCAACTGTTGGAGTAGAAACTAGCAGGCTGGGCTCACCACAAATCCTCTCCTAGCTCTGCTTTACTTGGTTACTTTCAATACAATCACAAAGATAACACAGAATGGCCTATGATATAGTAAGTACTTTGAAACTAGCCAGCTTTTAAAACATTCTAAGGGAAACATTCAGACAGTTGTGGAGATAAAATTGGGACCAGGGCTCACCATATCTTCCTCAGTTCATCTTCACTTAACATATACTGAAAATAACATTTAAGAATAACATTCAGCTAAGAAAATAAGATGAGGGAACGCCAGCATTCCTATGCTTAAACTAAATTAAATCATTCCAAAATAACACAGTTTGGAAGAAAACATTCATATAAATATTTTCAGTCAGAGAAGGTTACTGATATACAGTAGGTCTTAACCCTATGCATGTTGTTATTTATAAGAGAAGGTGAAAGAAAGTGAAAACATAAATAAAAGACAAGTTACAAATGAGAAAAACAGCACGGTCAACATAGACCAGGATCCCATAAATCAACTTGTATTGATGCTCCAAACCAGTTACAGCTTCAAGTCTAATGCTTTAGTTTAGCAATCATCTACTCATCTCAACCTAAATTGTCTATCACAAGCAGAGCTCCAAGAGCCAATGAACACTATTTATAGGTAGAAGTCTCAAGCTCAATTCTATTACAATGTTCAGTAACTACATCAACCAACCCCTCTCTCATCTTCTACTAAGGTATTTATAGAAAAATGAGGAGGTGAGATCTGATAAAAGATCTCAAAAACTAATTAATACAGACTTAAATGTCTTCTTGGCCTTTGGGGGGCTCAATGAAGAAACTTTACATAGGTATCCTCTGTATTAAATGATTTACATAAAGATAAAAGCTTGGTGGGAGCTTTTTTTGACCTTTGAGGCTCTGTGTGATGTCGGGGTTACTCTGCAGATATTTTTTGCATTAAGTTTCCTTTCAGAATTAACTTTCTTGCTACGCTGAGGTGAATATCTTCATTTGATCAATAACTTCGGCCTCTGGTTGAATACTTTGAGGAACAGGTGGCACTTTGGTAGCTGAGGAATCAATTAGCCTCAGATGTGGTGGTGGAGGCTTTCCATATGATAATCCTTTATGCCTTCTTCTTTAATTGTGTTTTTAATCGGGGATTAGGCTTTTGATAAACCGTCTTAGCCATGATCCCCGAAAAATTGTCTTTAATCCTCTGTTCTGATACATTTTGGTCTTCGACACTGTTACTCTTTGACTGTGCCCGATTCATGGTGTTCTTGCTGGTGTGCAGGGATGCGCAGGGTTCATAAGGCATCTGTGCTTCGACAAAACACCGATGAAACGTGAATTTGAAACATGTGAACGATTTTGTCTAATGGATCAGAGGCAGGAGAATTGTCACCCTCTGTTTCTGAATTTTCTTCATTTATAGTGGAAAAAACCATTAAACCCTGCAAAATACGAACAAATGTTAGAAAATCCTGCATATATAGGTTTTACTGCTTTAGAGGCACATGGAGGAAAGCATGGTCGTTGGATGGCATCATCCAACGGTCAAGATTTATTGGGAGAAGTCAAAAAGAAGGCGAAAGAATAGTTTAAATCAAAGTCGTTGATCGCGCAGAGATCAACGGTCAGAAGTAGGGTTGGAAAGTCAAAGTAGAGAAATCAGACAATGAAAAGTGGGTCGTCGATCTGCAGATCAGATCGACGGCGGAAATCGCTTGAATTCTGCGGCGTAGCCATGTTAACCGTCGGGCATATTTGGTGAGCGATAGCCGTCAGATGGCCCACCCCAGATCGGATGGTGTACAGCGATATCGCGCCTGTTTTGTTACTGAATTTTAATGGGCAACGAGGAGGCGGTTTTCAAATAGTGCATGGGACGTGTGTCATACGGTGAATGGCATCGTTAGCCAGACGAAAATTACCACCTTTTCCCCGAAGGCGGTATGATGAATACCGTGCAGTTTTGGGCAATGGAGCACAGCTGGCAGGGACCACCGGGGAGATGGATTCCACACCATCGGATCTGCAGATCAGATCGACGGTGCGGAGTGGCTGAAAATTCGCGCCAGTGGAAAACCTTAAGAAAATCACAAAAACCCAAAGTTTTGAAAATATCATAAGGTTTTAATATTTTCAGGGGTGGGATGTATATGAAACACAGTTAGGCACCCAGCTGTGGGGCTTTTGGGAACATGGAGAATTATATGACCGAGGGGTTAAAAGGAAGGGGGCTAATCACATATGGGCAATGCGATTAGTGCTAGAAAGACTGGCGCTTGGTTCTAGCACCAGGACATGTGGAGTGGAAGGGGTTAAAGACTTAGCCCAAAGGGGCTTAAGTCTATAATACATAAAAATATGTATTTTAATGGATTTTCAATGGTTTTCAAAGGGATTTGAGGATTTCGGTAAGGCTAAGAAGGGGTCTTAGACCTTATCAAAGGGGTTCTCATGAAGTGGAGAAAGGAAGAAACATGAGAATGAGGGATTTTCATGGGATATGAAAGGATAAAAATGAGGTTAGTCTTGGTAGAAGGGGGAAGGGGAAAATGGTGCTTGTAGCAGTACTCTGTTTTGGGAATCAACAGGATTTCAGAGTCTTTTAAGATGTAAATAGCAGTGTAGGTTTGGATAGAGGCATAAGGCCTTTGAGAGTCTTCAAGAGCCAACAATTTTTAGTAAGAAAAATCGTTTCTTGAAGGCTCAAAATAGATTTAGCCACCTTTTGGGATAATCAAATTTTACAGGTGGCTAACAGTGGCTCCACTTGGGGATGGTGCCTTCTTGAAGGCATCAAGAATTCAGAATTGCATTCTCTGGGAGGTTGACCTGTGCCTCATCCATTGGGCTTCCCTTCCTTTGATGATCTGGCTTTGCTCTGAAACATAATAGCAGTCATGGAAGATAATTGACTTCATCAATACAACTTTCTACCTACCCAATCCTACTGATCTAACATTTTTTATTCATCAAAGCGCACTTGGATTGGCAAACTCTTTTCACAACATTTTATTCTTTTGAAAGCATAAAACTAATCTAATTCTACTCCTTATTTATCCCTAAACTCAGATTAAACAGTTGAGTTCAGATGCTCCTCTACCTATTCTACTGCCTATTGGGATTAAATTGTCCAACAAACTTTTATTCTCTATATTTCTACAACATAAATTTAAAAACAGTCAAGTCAATATTAAGCTGTTTGACTTGCTGTGATCCATGGCATAGAAACAAGCTGTACATAGACATTTATTTTGCAAGAAATTAAATCAAAATGGAAGGCTTAAGATTTGAAAGTTTATCATCATGGCCTTCTCTTTTCTTTACAGCTTTGTTTTGGCTCTTATTTGAGATGTTTCTTCTTTCTATTTGACTGGCTCAGATTTTGAGCTAATTAGAACCAGATTTAAATCTTTTTGACTCAGAAAATAAAACATATTTGAGTCATCTCTCTTTGGAAACATAGGTTTAGATTTTAAACATGTTTGACCTTTAATTTCTATCCTAATCTACCTACTGATAAGCCACGATTAAACAGTTTGGCAAATCAAATTCACTATCCTATCAGCAAAAAATTTAAAAGCGAATTAGTCAAGATTAAACAGTTTGACTAACTAGAAGTGTGTTTTTAGGAGTGGCATTTGAGCTTGCACACTTTCAAATTTGTTTCTCTTTTTGGTATGGGGCTATACCTTTATTGTTTTCATAATCTGCCCTCTTTTCTTTCTTTCATTGTTTTTGTATTTTTGATTTTTCATAACTTTGAATGCAATGGTGGATGAAATATTTATAATGGAAAAAGATAAAAAGGCTTCAAAACATAATATGGATCAAGAGAAGTAATGCTTAAGCATCCTGCCATTGACAGGACCGCCAAACAATTTTTCTCCATTCAACTCTTGTAAGAAATAGGCATTGTTACCAACAGCAGAATGAATAGAGTAAGGGCCAAGCCATAAGTTGTCAAATTTTTTATGCTTGCCCTTGTCTTCCCTCCTTGAGCCCCACTTTAAAACTTTGTCCCCAATCTTGAAATTGCTGGCCTTTGTTATTTTTTCAAAAAACTTTTTAATATTTTCTTGTTTCTGCAATGCTTTGTTATAAACCTCTTCTTTGGTTTGCTGAAGATGAATGGTCTGATTTATTCTTCTGATCATGTCATTATCTTCAGTTTGCAACTCTTGAATCAAGTTCATCACTGGTACACCGAGGCTATTTGGAAAAATTGCATCAGTACCATACAAAAGCGGGAAAGGTGACATGCCAATGGATTTCTTCAAAGTTAATCTGTCAGCCCAAAGTGCATGAACCATCTTTGTGTGCCAAGACGTTTTGTTGTCCTCCAACAGTTTCTTGATTATGTTCACTAAGCTTTTGTTTGATGATTCTGCAAGTCCATTACCTTGGGGGTAATAGGCTGTGGAATGCCCCAATGTTATTTGATATCTGTGGTAGAATTCAATCATCTTATTTGATCCAAATGCTGTTGTATTGTCAATGATGATCTTGGTAGGATAGCCAAATCTGGAGAGAATGTTAGTCTCCATGAATTTTATAAAAACAGAATCATTGGCCTACCTACAAGGAATGGCTTCTATCCACTTAGTGAAGTAGTCTGTGGCAGTAAGAATCCATCTATGTTGGGCAGAAGATGGTGGATGGATTTCTCCTATGAAATCAAGTCCCCACTGTTGAAAAGGGGCTTCAATAGTGATTGGATGCAGAGGCACGGGTAGCAGTTTTCTTTTGCCTTCAAACAGTTGGCACTGATGGCAGGCAATGATCATCTTGTGTATATCATGAAAAAGTGTAGGCCAATAGAAACCAGCCCTCCAAATTTTGTTGGCTGTTGTCTTCGAGTACAAATGACCTCCACACTCTCCTTCATGGAACTCGCGCTTAACATTCTCTGCATCAAACTCAGGAAAAAATTTAATCAATATACCACTTGCATTTTTCCAATAAACACATCTATCTATAATGCAATAGTTTACTACTTTTAGCTTCAAAAACCTTGCCTTTGTTTTTGAGAAACCAGGAGGTGTATTTAGATTAAGAAAAAAATAAAGAATAGCAGCATACCAAGGAGAATTCATAAAATGATCTTCAACAATGGGAGTTGTGAATCCTTATTGGCTATCCAAAGCATCAATCATATTCATATCAAGAAATTTGCAATTGTTTTCAGCCATCAACCTAGCTAGACCTTGGCCTTTGATGAGTTTAGTGGGTTTTATCTCTAAATCATATTCAAGGATAAAAACAATCCACTTACCTCTCTTACCATCTGGGTCCTGTGTTAGAATGTCTTTCACAACAGAATTTGGGACAAAGGCAATGATGTGTGAGTGAAGGATGTATAATCTGAAGTCTTTCAAGGCTTTAACCAAAGCAAAAGATTGCTTCTCCATAATGTTATACTTCAAAGGGGCATTCCTCAATGCCTTACTAAAGAATGCAATAGGTTGCTCTTGTCCTTGTGGATTTTTCTGTAAAAGGACAACAACAATGGTATGTTCTATTGCAAATGAGAAAATATAAACATCTTTTGAGAAATCAAGACTTATTAGAACCAGTCTTTTAGTTAAAGCTTGTTTCACCAACTCAAAAGACTTCTTTGCTTCCAAGGTCCATTTCACCCCTTTCTCCTTCTTCAACATGCTTGTGATATTTCTAAGGAGTTCAGCCAAGTTGGGGATGAACCTTCTCAAAAATTTAATCTTTCCAATGAAACATTGCAACTCCTTGATATTCCGAGGATGAGAGATTTTCAATATGGCCTCAATCCTCTTTGGATCTATCTTAATACCCTCCTCAGAAATAATGTGCCCAAGAAGTTTACCTTCTTGGAGACCAAATAGTGTCTTCTTAGGGTTTAAAGATATCCCAAACTTTCTGCATTTCTCGAAAAATTTTCTTAAATGTTCTAAGTGGTCTTCATCTGTTTTCGAAAACACAGTGACATCGTCAAGGTAAATAATGATGAAGAAGCCCAATTCTTCCGAGAATTCTAGGTCCATGGCTCGTTGACAAGTTGCTCCAGCATTCATTAGACCAAAAGGAATTTTCACATATATGAAAGTGCCCCATGGTGTAGTAAAGGCTATTTTTAATTGATCAGTAGGGTGAAATAAGATCTAATTGTACCCTGAATAGCCATCTAGAAAAGAAATCCTTCTAGACCCTACCACCCTTTGTAAAATATGATCCATCTTAGGTAAAGGGTAGTTGTCCTTTAATGGAGCTTTGTTTAAGTCTCTAAAGTCTATAAAAAGCCTGATCTCTCCATTTTTCTTCCTAACAGACACCAGATTAGACACCCACTCAGATTATCTAATAGGGACAATAATACCAGCTTCATACATTTTTCTGATCTCCTTCTCAACCAAAGGTAACTAAACAGGGTTTATTCTGCGTAGTTTCTGTTTGAATGGTTTTTGGTTCTCTTTGAGAGGAATTTTGTGTTGTATTATCTCAGTGTCATAGGATTTAAGGTCCTCGTAACTCCACGCAAAAAAATAAGAAAACTCTTTAAATAACTCTATGCATTTGAGTTTAATGTGAGCTGGTAAAGTTTTGGACAGTTTAAAGAATTTCAGATCTTTGTCTTATGAAGACCAGTGCCTTACCCATTGGCGCAAAATTCATTCTTCCTTGATGCTACTTCTGAAAAGTGACAACATGATTAGCATCAATGATATTTCTACCTACCCCACTACTTTTCCTAACATTTTTTCTTCTTTTTGGTGCATTTGGACTAGCAGCCTTTTGACAATGCATATTTTTTCTTTTTGGAAAATGAACCTATCTAATTCTACACTTATATCTGCCAGGAGTTCATATTAAACTGATGAAATCCTTCATTACTCTACCTATGCTAGATCAACTATCAAGATTAAGCTGTTTGACAGGATTTTGTTCTCTAATCTAAAACATGAAATTGAAAAGATGATCAAATCAGGGTTAGACAGTCTGATTTGTCATGTATTTGTGGCATGAAAGACAAACTGCACACAAATATTATTTTTCATAAAATGGAAACTAGGAAAAAACAAGGTTAAGATGCACAATTTGTTTTTTATCCTCGCTTCCCTCTTTGGTTCTGTTTTCGGCGTGTGGAACCAGTATCTTTTCCTAATCTACTATCTTCGATAAGTCAAGCTTACACAATATTGACCATCTTTTTCACTCACTAACTTATCATCAAATAAATTTAAACATGTTCAGCTATGATTAGGCTAGATAACTGAACAAGACATTTGATTACTAGTAGCGGCATTTAGACTTGCGCGCTTTCTGAATGACTATTTTTTTGGAACATGGGGCCTTTTTCTATTTTTCAACTACCCTCTTTTCTATTCTTCTATTGTTTTTTACTTTTCTGCTTTATCTATTTTTCAAATAGTGATATATACAATGATTGAAAATGCCTTTTTACTAAAAGTGGAGCTCCTAACAAAAATAATTTTTTAATGTCCTACCATTCACAGGACCCCCAAAAGCTTCAGTCCCATCAGGATCTTGCAAGAAAAAGGAATTGTTTCCACTATCTGAGCTGATGATGAAAGGCCCCTTCCATAATTTTTCAAACTTACCATGTTTACCTTCGTCTTCTCTTCTAAGATCCCATTTTAGTACTTTTTCCCCATTCTAAAAATCATTTTCGTTGGTCCTCCTATAAAAAAATCTGTTTTATTTTATCTTGCGCTAGTTGAGCCCTTTGGTAAACTTCTTCTCTGGTTTGCTGTAAATGGATAGTCTGATTTACCCTTCTTTGCATGTCATTTTCTTCTATCTGAACTTCTTGCAATAGCTTCATTACTGGAACCCCTAGAGATGTTGGGAAAATGGCATCTATGTCATAAACTAGTTGGTAAGGAGACATACCTATGGATTTTTTGGTGGTTAGTCTATCGGCCCATAGTGCGTGTACTAGTTTTCCATGCCATGCTTTTTTATTTTGTTCAAGAATTTTTTTGATGATGTTGACTAGGCTTTTGTTAGAAGACTCGGATAAACGATTACCTTGAGGGTAATAAGCTATGGAATGTCCTAATGAAATGTGATATTTGTAACAGAAGTCAACCATTCTTTTGGAGGAGAAGGCAGCGGCGTTATCTGTAATGATCTTTCTGGGACAACCAAATCTAGATAGGATATTGGTTTCTAGGAACTTGATGATGACTGAATAGGTGGCATTCCTGGAGGGTATGGCTTCTATCCATTTGGTAAAGTAATCAGTGGCTGTGAGGATCCATTTATGTTGAGCAGATGAGGAAGGGTGAATTTCCCCAATAAAATCTAGACCCCATTGCTGGAAGGTTCCTTCAACTATGATGGGATGTAAGGGCAAAGGTAAAAGCTTTTTCTTGCCATCAAAATTTGACACTTATGGCATGTCATAACTAGTTTGTGAGTGTTACACAGCAATTTGTCACCATCCCTACCATTCCTCATCTCGCACATTGGAGGGCTTATTTTGTGACCCGTGAGCAGTGATATAACTTGAAAATAATTTCATGGCATTCCCCTGAACATGTACTTTCATCCCCCTAAAGACATCTCCTACTGAAAAACCCTAAAAACACCCCTTTTTGCATTGGCATGGGTAGCCAGTTCAGTACCCGCGCCAATGGGGAAAATCCTTCAAAGAAGTCGCACCAATTGGCGCTCTGTCCCAGAGTCGCACTCGCGCCAGCCAATTTAAGGAGTGTTTTTTAAAAATAAATGGCGGAAGTTTCGTCCTAACTGATCCAGGAACTGATATCTATCTTGAGTTAGGAGGTTTGGCTAGGGATTTCCATAGAGAGGAAGTGGTTTTCCACCTCTCATGGAAGCTTCCTTGATGATAGGGCCAATCCCATGATTATAGGGATCCCAACTCCCCTTCCTCCATCTATAAAAGCTTGCTCATCTCCTTTGCAAGCTAGTCTTCAAGTCCTTAAATTCCCAAGAGCCTTATGCTGCAAGAGCCTTGATTATTCCCTTAAGGCCAAATTCAAGCAAGGAGACTATTGTCAAGATCCGAAGAGAGAGGTTTGTCCCATCCTTGATAGGCTTTTCGAGACGTGTTCTGCTGGCGACCCTCCGAAGGAGAATTCAGCATCAGAAATTGGTTGTAATTTTCCTTTGATTGATTAATAATAAACGACTATTGGTTATGGTTCCACTCTTGTTGTTATTAATGATGATGAGTTATGTCCTTTCTGACTAAGATATAGTTGCATCTACTAGATTTTACGCTTGCGTTTGTTTTTTTTCTTGCATGTGCAAGTGACCATCACGAAGATCGTGGGGATCGTGATCTGCCAAGGCTAAGGAATGGGAGCGCTACATCTTCTACAAGCAACAGCGTTGGATTCCATGTAAGCCTTCATCACTGGTTGGTTTATTTGCAATTAGGAACCTGCACTATAGCGTGAACGATTGTTGCTAGACCTAGTCTGGGCTAGTAGGGATCGCCTTTATCCGCAGAGGGGATTTACCTCCACAACAAATTGGCGACTCCACTGGGGATTCATTAGCTTGTTGTTGTTCTATGTTGTAAACTATAGACAAAGCCTGAAGTTGGCCAGATAGCCTTCGAAATGCTTTTTCTCTGCAATTACGAAGTAGATCAAAGCTGCTTCAGTCAATCTCCAGTTTATTTTGTAAATTGAACACTCGGAGCACAGTTCATTTTCTTGTGTCAAGCTCCTTAAAAAATGAAACAAGGCCATCGGAGAACAATTCATTTTCTTGTGTCAAGCTCCTTAAAAAATGAAACAAGGCCATCAGAGCATTGTTCTTTTCCTATGTCAAGCTCCTTAAAAAATGAAACAAGCTAGTCGGAGCATAGTTCCTTCTCTTGTGTCAAGCTCCTTAAAAAATGAAAAAAGGTTGTTGGAGCAGAGTTCCTTGTCTTGTGTCAAGCTCCTTAAAAAATGAAACAAGGTTGTCGGAGCAGAGTTCCTTGTCTTGTGCCAAGCTCCTTAAACCATGAAACAAGGTGTCTTGAGGATAGTTCTTTTAATGTGTCAACCTCATTAAAATAATGAAACACGTTCTTGTTCAATTCGAGTCTTTGCTCAGATCTCGTAAAATCCCAGTCAAGTCTTTCTTAATCTCGTAACTTGAACCTTCACTCCATATACCTTTCATATGGATTGAAGCTTGGGGGGCATGTACCTCGAATTGAGTCACCATGCTAGGGGGCATGCTTACTTTTTCAAGCATAGTTTGTTTCCGTTTCAATCTTGTGTAAAAATGAAACCGGTTTCAAGCATAGTTTATCTTTGTTTCAAGCTTGTGTAAAAATGAAACCAACTTCAAGCAGAGTTTCCTGATTTCAAGCTTGTGTAAAAATGAAACCTTTCCCATTTTACCTCTTGTGATTGCCATTTTATCAGCTTGTTTTTTCCAGATGAGCCTTGGTTTTCTCATTCCATCGTCACTATCTACTTGGCCGATCATATGCCTTCACTTGGTTGTTTTACCCATTCCTGAGGAACCGCTGCGATGAGTGGTTTTGTTAGCCAACCTCTTAAACTTTATTTGTTCTGAGTAGCTCCACCATTATCGGAACCAGTTGCTACCCTTTATACCACTCGTTCCTCCAGGAGGAGTCTTCTTTAAGCTCTTTTCTGACTCTTGAAAACATGAAAAGATTGCCGAGTCACTTGTCGTTTCGATCTCGTTAAAGTGGCCACGAAACGAAATCTACCCAGTATACGTTTACCCCTTTTTCGGGCTGGGATAGATTATTTACGAAAAAGGAATACCCTAGCCTATCACGACTAGGAGGTTCTCTCAGATTTTGTTTTGTACCTTTTCAGGTCTGGGGGACTATTTACGAAAAGGGACTGTTGGAGTTTACTTTTCTGCTATCTTTTCAAACTCTCTAAACATGAAAAGACGTCGAGTTCTTCCTTTTTCAGACTCGTTAAACCCTGCTGACATTGGATTTAGTCATAATGACGATATTCGAGTTCCTCCTTCCTAGGGCCCGTTAAATGTACTAGGATGTACTTATATGACAAGCATATGGTATCCTCTTCAAGCTTGTGTAAAAATAAAGAGGTACTCGCCAGAAATGGTGGGGGGCAAAATGGAACCAGAATCATTGTCATGTCGGCAGTATGTCGCTCTTGAACATGGCACTTGTCTGCATTCATGTTGGGTTGGGGACATCTCATCTCGTTTTCCACTTGCCTCCGTGGGTTTGGGTAATCCTTTTGACCTCTCATGTTCTCTTTGCCTCATCACCATGACCTCTGATCCGTTGATGTCGAATACTGCCAAACTCACTGTCGTGCCGCCATGTGTTCAAGATAGGTTGACCTCTGCAAGTTTTCAACTTTCCTATGATTCTCATATAATCGTGATTCACAAAAACATTATTTTCCTCTGTCTCGCGTCGATGATGTGGGAAACACTATGGCCCACCTTCGATCAAGGTCACTTCTTGTCGACTTCAGCTCATTATCCAGGAAGCTAATCTAGAGACTCCCTTTTGGTGCCTTGGAGCCTGCATGCCTCAATGGCAGGTTCTTCGCATTCGACGTGAGGTTTTCATCATTGGCCTCTGATCGAGTGATTCTGCGGGTGTTCGACGTTAGCTCATTGTTCACATGCCGTATATTGTACCTGTAGTACCTTGAGGACCATTGACATTAATGGTGGTACCTCTCGCGTCTGTTAACAGCTTTCATCATTGGCTGGTAATCAGACGATGTTCTTGCATGTTCGATTTCAACTCACTTATTCGCATGCTTGAACTTGTACTGTGTTCGGGTCGAGATGGAGCGCAAGACCCTGGATTGTGTCTGTTGTAATCCAGGCTGCATTTTGTGGATTATTATGATTATTTACATGACTCACTTACTGGATGGCTGCGACCATACCTGAGTCTATTTATCGATCCTCACTGGATGGCTGCATCCATGCCTTGGATCTGGATTATTGTATACTCTGTTATGGATGGCTGCGCCCATACCACATATATATCATGTATTTGAGACATCAGTTGTACTTCTTCACACAAGTTTTTCGACGGCGGAGTTTTCAGTTGGACACGTTCTCGTAAAGCATTTCACCCCTCTCTCTCGTTCGGGCCTCATACTTTAGGGGGCATCTGTTACACAACAATTTGTCACCGTCCCTACCATTCCCCGTCTCGCACATTGGAGGGCTTATTTTGTGACCTGTGAGCAGTGATATAACTTGAAAATACTTTCATGGCATTCCCTTGAACATGTACTTTCATCCCCCTGAAGACATCTCCTGCTGAAAAACCCTAAAAACACCTCTTTTTGCATTGGCGCGGGTAGCCAGTTCAGTACCCGCGCCAATGGGGGAAATCCTTCAAAGAGGGCGCGCCAATTGGCGCTCTGTCCCAGAGTCGCACTCGCGCCAGCCAATTTAAGGAGTGTTTTTTAAAAATAAATGGCGGAAGTTTCGTCCTAACCAATTCATGAACTGGTATCTATCTTGAGTTGGGAGGTTTGGCTCCGGATTTCCATGTAGAGGAAGTGGTTTGCCACCTCTCATGGAAGCTTCCTTGAGGATAGGACCAATCCCATGATTATAGGGATCCCAACTCCCCTTCCTCCATCTATAAAAGCTTGCCCATCTCCATTGCAAGCTAGTCTTCAAGTTCCCAAATTCCCAGAGCCTTATGCTGCAAGAGCCTCCATAATTCCCTTAAGGCCAAATTCAAGCAAGGAGACTATTGTCAAGATCCGAAGAGAGAGGTTTGTCCCATCCTTGACAGGATTTTCGAGATGTGTTCTGCTGGCGACCCTCCGAAGGAGAATTCAGCGTCAGAACTTGGTTGTAATTTTCCTTTGATTGATTAATAATAAACGACTATTGGTTATGGTTCCACTCTTGTTGTTATTTATGATGATGATTTATGTCCTTTCTGACTGACATATAGTTGCATCTACTGGATTTTACGCTTGCGTTTGTTTTGTTTCTCGCATGTGCAGGTGTCCATCACAGAGATCGTGGGGATCGTGATCTTCCAGGGCTAAGGAACAAGAGCGCTACCTCTTCTACAAGCAACAACGTTGGATTCCAGGTAAGCCTTCATTGCTGGTTGGTTTATTTGCAATTAGGAACCTGCACTATAGCATGAACGATTGTTTCTAGACCCGGTCTGGGCTAGTAGGGATCGCCTCTGTCCGCAGAGGGGATTTACCTCCACAACAGTGAGTGTCAGGGAATAAGGTAGGCCAATAATAACTGGCTCTAAGGATTTTTCTCACTGTGGTTTTCCAGTAAAGATGGCCCCCACATTCCCCTTCATGCATTTCATGCATAATTTTCTCTGCATCAGACTCAAGCAAACATTTAAGCAGCATACCAGTGGGATTTTTCCAATACAGAAGACCATCTATAATGCAAAACCTTAAATACTTTTGTTTAATAAATCTTGATTTTGTTTTTGATAAATTTGGAGGAGCATTTAGATAAAATAATACATAAATAATATTTGCATAACAAGGCGAATCTAAAAACACTTGTTCAACATGAGGGGCTTCACATTCTTCCTGTTTTTCTAAGGCATCAACAAAATTTATATCTAAAGCTTGGAGGTTGGTTTCAGCCATTAGTCTTGCAATTCCTTGTCCTTTAATCAATTTGGTAGGTCGGATTTCTAAGTCATATTATAAGATGATAGCGATCCATTTTCCCCTTTTACCATCGGGATCTTGGTTTAAAATGTCCTTGACGACAGTATTTGGGATAAAAGCGATTATATGAGAATGCAAGATGTAAACTCGGAAATATTTCAGGGTTTTTACCAATGCGAACGCCTGTTTTTCCATCATGTTATATTATAAGAGAGCATCTCTTAGGGATTTGCTGAAAAAGGAAATGGGTTGCTCTTGCCCGGCTGCATTTTTGTGCAACAATACAGTAGTTATCGTGTGTTTCGAGGCAAATGAAAAAATGTAAAAATCTTTGGTGAAATTAGGACTTATCAATACTGGGGTTTTGGTTAAGGCCTTTTTAACTAATTCAAAATATTTTTTGGCTTCTGTAGTCCATTCAGCCCGAACCTCTTTCTTCAACATATTTGTGATATCTTTCAGGAGTTCGGCAAGGTTTGGGATGAATCTTCTCAAGAAATTTCTCTTTCCGATAAACGACTGCAGCTCCTTTATGTTTCTGGGGTGACTTATTTGCAATATGCCTTAAATTCTCTGGGGGTCTATTTTTATTCCCTCTTTCGAAATAATGTGACCTAGGATTTTTCCTTCTTCTAGACCAAAAAGTGTTTTCTTGGGGTTTAGGGATAAACCATATTTTCTACATTTGTTAAAAACCTTTCTTAAGTGTACTAGGTGTTCTTCATCTGATTTAGAATATACCATAATATCGTCAAGATATATGACTATAAAAACACCTATATCTTCTGAGAAGGCTATGTGCACCGGCATTCATCAATCCAAAAGGCATTTTAACATACATAAAAGTGCCCCAAGGTGTGGTGAAAGATATTTTGTGTTGATTAGTGGGGTAAACCAGCACTTGGTTATAACCGGAAAAACCATCAAGTAATGAGATCCTTTTAGCACCTACTACCTTTTGAAGTATGTGGTCCATTTTGGGCAAGGGATAGTTGTCCTTTAAACAGGCCCTATTTAGGTTTCAGAAATCGATACAGAGTCTGATTTCTCCGGTATTTTTCCTAACCGATACTAGATTTGAGACCCATTCAGAGTACCAGAGAGACACTATTATCCTAGCATCATATATCTTTTTCATTTCCATTTCAACCAAAGGTAGTAACACTGAGTTTATCCTTCTTAACTTTTGTTTTAAAGGCTTCTGGTTTTCTTTGAGGGGAATCTTATGTTGGATGATGCTTGTGTTGTACGATTTCAAATCTTGGTATCCCCATGCGAACACATCTTTAAACTCTTTAAACAAGTCGATGTATATATGTTTTATGTGAGGCGGAAGGGTTTTGGATTGTTTGATCATTCTAGGTTCCTCCGAGCTCCCTATGTTATATTCTTCTATGTCAACCTCAGTAGATTCCATTTTTGGCTTTTTGGCCACATCGTTAAAATCAAACAATTCCTCTAGAGGCGCAAGCTGTCTGGGTATCGTGTCATTTTCGTAATGTAGGACTTCGAGTTCTCTTGGGTCAATTTCTTCTCCTATCTCAGTTTCATATGAATGATCTATTAGGTTTAGATTCATCCAAGAAAGTGAATTTGGCTCTTGGTCTTGATTTTGGCAGTATTTCTTTCCTTTATTTTCTAAGTCTGTTTTGGTTACTTCAAATTCATTCCTAGATTGTAAGAAATCATCGATTTGATCATCATCTTTGAATATTTGCCAATGTTCAAGATTATCTGGTACTGTAGAGTGATGTTTGACTTGAATTCTATATTTCTCACTCAAACATGGTATTCGGCCATTGCTTGCAGCAAAGGCGAGCTCATTTGCCAGACTATTTTGAATCCTAGGAATATAAGTGAGTTCATACTTCTCGAAGGTTTTGAGGATGTCTAAAGCTGAATTTCTGTATTCTCTTAGTCTTGGGTTTTTCACTGAATATTCCCATTTGATTTGCTTGATTACAAGTTCTGAATCTCCCTAGGCTGATACTTTCTTGGCTCCTATGTCCTTAAGTATGTGCAGACCAGTGAGAAGGGCCTGATATTCCACAATGTTATTAGTACATTGGAATTCTAATCTGAAAGAATGACCTTCATTAGTATTGTGTATCCAGATACTGGCCCCTGAACTAGTTTTGCCACAAGAACCATCAAAGCTTATACTCCAAAGAGATTCTTTTTCATATATGATACTAAGCTGTTTTTCAGGCTTCTTGGAGTTTTGGTCATTAGTCTCTACATCTAGTAATGGGAAATGTGTTTCATATGGTTTGAAAATTTCTTCATTTTCCATTATCTTCTTGTTTATATCACTTTCATTGTATAAGATAAAATAATCTAAATTGGAATGAATGGAATAAATGGGAGTAGTGTTTGGCTTCTCTCGGTTGCTAACCATGTATTTCATGTGAGTCTCTCGGTATAATCTCCTAGTTTGGTTGAAAACTGGGGTGGTAGCGAATGACATATCCATTTGAAGATTACCTTGTATTTTGGTAGCCCATGCCCTTGATAGTAGCATCCCATACTTAGGAGGGATATCGGCCACTACTACGTCCATGACTAGGTTTTTCGCTGGTAGTTGTGTTAAAGAAAAACCTAGATTCTTTATTAGACCTAAACATTTGACCTGACTTGAGTCAAAGGAGTACAGGTTTTTGTCAGGTTGAGTTACTTCTAGTCCCAGTTTTTCCATGATTGTTCTAGGCATGAGGTTATGGGAGGCAGCAGAATCTAACATGGAATTATGTAATATCTTGTCTCGTATGTTCAAACTCACATAGAAAGGAGAAACAGATCCTTCTTGGGATTCACCTTCTATTTTGGGGCCGAATAAGAGTTCGGGTTTGTCATAAGTTAGATTTAAAGTATCTGCCTCGTTTCCTATATCAAAAACTTTGAAGATTTGAGATCTATACCTGTCTACAGTTATTAGCTCAGTAAGAGGTATGGTTATCTTTATTTTGGAAATTTCTCCTTCGAAACTAAAAGGGGTTTATAGTTTGGATAGATTTGTTTCAGCTTTTTCGGACATGACATTTTCTATGCTCTTAATTTTTTGATTCTGGTTTGGGACTTTGTTTAACATAATCACCTCAGGAGTCTTTATGGATGTACTAGGAGTATCTGAGCCAAGACTTGTTTGACTAGCTTTATCTTTGTTTTGGTCAATCTTCTTGGCCACAATTTGGTTGCTATCCATGGCTTTTTTAAGGATGGTATTAGAGGTTTTAGCAGTGTCAGCGCTACCCTTCTTGGATTGGTCTTGGTTTTTCCTTCTTATAAGGTTATACTACCTGTGAGCTTCTGTAATGGCATTCTGAAAATCTATGGCAGGGTCTTCGAGATCTTCTTAGTTGGTTTCGTCCTGATTCGGAGAGCTTAACTCTTGCTCTTCTGCTGTGAGGTAAACCTCACTCTCGTTATCAGAACCTATGAGGTTCCAATGATTTTCATCAACGGGTTCAGTATCCTTATCCTCTTCATCAATATAATTCTCACTGAAGGATGGTGTGATTTGTTGATCATTTCCTGTTGGTTTATTTTGAGACTGGTCTTTTCTAAATCCTTGGTTTTGGTTTTCAGGGTTTGGTTGGTGGTCCCTAAGAGGTACTTTTTCACTCATTTTTTCCCACATCTTTGTCATGGATTTGACCAGGCCATCTATTCTAGGATCTAGGGAAGGAGACGAAGTGGAGATCTCATCTCTATATGTGACTTTTCTTTCTGATTTAGTCCTAGCTCTTATTTCTGCTAAGTTGGCTTTTACTCTTATGGCTACTTGTTGCATTTCCTCTAGCGAATGGGGTTCCTTCGGATTTCCCACTGGTTTACAAAGATTTGGTAGAGTTCCAAGAGGTCGTGGATGATGTTTAGAGTCAAGATTTTAAACCATTTTTTGGGTTCCCTGCCCAGGCTTTGGGCGAACATTCTCATTCTGATGGTCTCGTCTTCTACTTCCAAGTAATCAAAGGTATCGCTAATCCTATTTACATGCTGTTGAGCTGTGGCAGTTTCTTCTCCAGTAAAGTGTGGGATTTTGGCTTGATAGTCATGTGGAAAGGGAGCCGAGGGTTGTGGCAACACCAAGGGTGTGTACCAAGCTGCCATGACGTGACCTAATGGATGATGTACAAGATGAGGGCTTGTGGGATGAGCTGAGGTGGTTTGAACAGTAGTGGTTTGGATGGCTGTGGTGGATGTACTTGCACTAGTGACCTGGTTTTGAGTAGATCTGGGATGGTATGAGCCAAAGTGATGGAGAAGCTGAAAGTGAGGAGGTGTGGTAGGTGAGGCTTCTCTACTAGGACTCTGTGGAAGATCTAAGGTTTCAAGATTGTCAAAGTCTATCTTACTTTGTGACTTGCTTCTAGAAATAGTTTTTGTTGATTCTAAGTCAAAGGCGTAATCCTGCAAGGCAGTGGGATATTCAGGTACTGATCTTGCTTTACGGATGGACCTATTGGTAGCTAGATTGTCAGTTTCGGAAACCTGCCACAAAAATTTCTCTGGGTCGTCTACTATGATAGGGGGATTTGGGTCTGGGTGAGATCTGGTGTTGATTCTTCGTGAAGCCAAATTTCGGGTCTAGAGTTTATAGAGGATGTTATTAGTAAAAGTTTCGGATGGATGGCCTCTCTAAGGTTATATTAAAGTGAAGGATGGTCAAAACTAAAAGGATGAACTAGTGGAGTCACCAGGTGGATTTTATGAAAACTATGGTCCACCACCAATACTATCAAAGATGCTTTGGGAAAAAGTTTTATAGCAAACTTTGAGATGAAAACTTGTGAAGAAGAGTGATTCACTTGGTTTCAATAGTTTGCTAGGCTGTATGGAAAAGCTAATGGTTCTCTTGGCAAGAACTTTTCTGCTTATCTCCTATGTTTAGGTGAGGTTTTTCTGAATCGCTAAGTTATACTTAATTTTTCACTGATTACAGAGTTTCCACCATAAGTTTAAATTTCTGGAAGGATGAGTTAGCAGAAAGGTATGGTTTATGAAATTTTTTTGGTCTTTTATGGAGTTTTTAGGCCTACTGGAGGCTAGTGGAGTAGCCAGGTGGAACTTGGTTGTTTTTTTAAAGATATAGCTATGGTCCACCACTAGTAAATAGAGAAAAACCAATCTAAGGGAGTTTTTTTGGGGTTTTTCTAAGTTTTATGTGCAGCCTATGGTTTACTTAAAGTATTCTAAACCTGTCTCATCACTTTGCTAGGGTGGCGAGAACAAAAAGAGTTTACTCTAAATGATTCTATGGATTGCTTGCCTGTGAGGTTTGGAAGATCTTCCTATGATTGAATCATCATTTTGCTAAGATGGTGACGAAGCTATATTATACTCTTCTAAGTTTGTTTTGAGATTTTGAGCGTTCCTAAGGGATACCTAGGATGTTTTGACTCAATGTCCCACCGTGATCGCCATTATGTTAGTGAGCGGTGGGATAAATCAATCAGATAGTTTTCTCAAAAGTATATAAAGATTAGGGAAACTAAGTTTGTTTATTACTCAGGGTCCCACCGTTGTCGCCATTATGCTAGTGTGGCGATGAGGTGGCTCAATCAGATAGTATCCTAGAGTTTAGTAAAGTAGTAAGGCCTACTAGAGGCTAGTGGAGTCGCCAGGTCGATTTTTAGTTGTTTTGAGGTATATGTTTATGGTCCACCACCAGTACTGACAAAAACCAATATAAGGGAGTTTTTTGGGGTTTTCGTGAGTTTTTATGTAGTCTTAAGGTTTGTAAGAGTGTCTTACAGCTGATTCATCATTTTATTAGGATGGTGAGATAACCAGATTCTACTCTTCTAAGTTTGACTGAGATTTCGAGAGTTCCTAAGGGATACCTAGGATGTTTTGACTCAAAATCCGACCGTGATCACCATTATGTTAGGGTCCTATGATTTGGCTGATTGGCAAGCCAAATGACAGTGTAACATCGAACCAAGCTTTGGAGCCCAAGGACCTAGCCTTCCCGGACTCAAAGAGGGCTCTCTCTATATGTGTAATGGATATCTGTGTGTTTGATTATTGTGTTCTGATTTTAGGCTAGTTATGAAGTAGGTTTTTAGTTTTTAGGTTGTGAGGGATGAAACTAGTAAAATATATAAGATAGGTAAAAAGCAGTCAGATAACTTGGGCTATGGGGTCGAAAAGGTCTAGAAAGTTATCAGACGGTGATACAAGGCTGTTGAAGGGCCGATTTGATTCAAGGTAGAAAGGATCTTTGGGAAAAATGGAACAAAATGGACATCAAGTTTTGGAACAACAAAGGATTTCAAGCATAATTAGTTAAATAGCTAACATAAACATGGTAGGGCAAACCATTAATCATGAGAAATGCAACTATAAGCCAATCAATACATAGAAATAAACATTCAAGCCATCCATAGAGATATATAACTCTCTAACTTTGGGAAATGACTATAAGACTTTAGGGAAATACACTTAAGAGAGACAAACAACTCAAAAAACTATGCCGGAATGCCTAAAAACAGTACTTCAAGTTATTGGGTACTTTGAAAACAAGATTTGCATATTATTATGCAAAGGGAAAGATCGAAACAAGACCTCCTTGGTTCAACAAATGACAATCTAATCAGTCAAAGAGAAATTTCAT
This sequence comes from Pinus albicaulis, assembly GCA_034641835.2. Taxonomy (NCBI): domain Eukaryota; kingdom Viridiplantae; phylum Streptophyta; class Pinopsida; order Pinales; family Pinaceae; genus Pinus; species Pinus albicaulis. The sequence continues at coordinate 219,480,121 of CM076583.1, forward strand.
GGATGGAGCTATGGCTAGCCATTGGTAAGCAGGGCATACCGTAAATCATAATTAACATGCATAGAACCATGAATGAAATAAGAAAAAATATCCTTAAGTTATTAAAGAGCAATCAAGAATTCTTTAATGTGACTAAGGAAGAAGAAAACATGGAAGCTATGAAGAAACAGGAAATTTGAGGTTCCTCCAAGGGCATGTCCCAAATTTGTTCTCTACTAATATATAGCAAGCAAGAAACATGTATTCATGAATGAAAACTAGAAGACAAAACAAATAAAGAAACACTATACCATTCTACCAAGTCATGGAATCCAACAAAAATCCTCTTTCATCATCCAAGAGGCAATCCAAAAGCATGAGACAAGTATTTCTTCCAAAGCTTATATGACCATATATTTCTTCTATCATCAAGTTCAGCTTGTTTTACAATGAAAGCCTTTGGAATATATAGGCTCAAGTGAGGAAAACCTCTTGGTTCAATTTGCACTCTCATTGTCCTATTCAAAATATCTAAACCTGTCCTTGAGGCTTTGCAAAGCCCAAGGCACAAAATATCTCATAAAATATCTAAAAAATGCTAAAAAAGGGAATTAAATTGACTTTTCATAACTTCTCATGTGCCAAAATAGCTAAACGCACATGAGAAAAAAGCATTTTTTAAAGGTTCAAATTTTACAAAAATACTCAAAATTTAGATCAGCAAAAGGTCCCCTGACTTGCTGGAAACATTTGGCAGCCTTCCTGGTGTTGAAACAAGGCTCATGATAGCTCGTTGGAAAGCTCTGAGTGTCTAATTTCTGTAACAACTAAAATTTTCCCAATATGATGCCTATAAGTCCTCCAAAAATAGGACTATGTGTAAAAAACCAAAAAATAAAGTTTGTTGATAGACTGGGCAGAGTGAGGAAAAAGTGGGCATTTTTCGCCATTTCGGAGGAGTGAATGATCTTCAAATGTCCTGAAAGTCGCTAAGTGTGTGCTCCTGAAATTATGGAATCCAATGATACCATTATCCTCCATCGACGATCCCCCAAACTGACATGGCGAAGCCCATGAGTTTTGGGCAAAAACCCAAAATTGCCAAAAAACCAAAACATATCAAAAATCGCTCAAAATTGGTGAGCATGACCCTCAAGGGTTCTCAGCAACATGCTATGAAGCAGAGGCCAAAATCTGAAGTCTTGATGTGTCCTTTCTCACTTTCCATGCCGGGCGCTTACCTTTAACCTCCTTTAGCTTGTCTTGAGCAGCCTTTAACTTGCGCTGGGCAAACTAATTTAACTTTGTGTAATGCTTCGTCATTCTCCTTTGAAGATCTAGATCTATATTTTCCCTCTGCAACTTCTTCTCCAAATGGTCATTGACTCTCTCAAGCCACACCTCCTTATTGTTTTCTATCTCCTGTTCAAACAATGCACTGAGAGGAGTGGATTGGAGAAGAGCATTCTCCTCTTCTCTTTGCTTCTCAATGGCCCTTTTAAGCCCCATGGTTCTAGGCCTCTTTCGCTTAGGCTGATCATCGCCTTCACTTTCATAAAATTCTCCCATGATCTCTTCCAACCTTTCTTGGGCTTTTGAGGCCTCCTTCTTGTACTTAGTCGCCCATGTCTCATAAACAACGATATGGACACTCATTTGCTTATTTTGGATTTCTAGAAAATGGTTGAAATTCCTTGCCCTATGAAGATCATACTTCAATGCATCAACTTGGCCTTCTCTTTGGATCAAGAGGTTTTCTAGAATGTGGGCCTCATTATCACTATCATCGCTTTGGATAGGGATGATATTGAATGCACTCTCCTGCTCATGACTTTCTTCCCTCTTGCCCTTCCCCTTGCTTTGGGTGGCTATTCTTGTGCTCTTCCTCCTAGGAAAATCAATGATAGGCTTCTTAGGCAATTTACCTTTGCTTCGGACAACCCTTGTCACATTTGGAGTGACCACCCTTGACATTCTTTTCCTAGCTGTCCGGAGCTTGGCCTTTTTAGGAGAAGAGGGCATGGCCCTTTTGACCTTTGTCACTTTGCCCCTTTTCTTCTTGAAACTACTGTTCTTCTTGAGAAGGTTGCCCTTCTTCTTGAGGAGGCTGTTGTGCATCTTGAGGAGACTATTGTGTGTCTTGAGGAGACTGCTGTGTGTCCTCTTTAGGCTGCCCTTCATCATCAGTCTGCTGCCTTTGCTGCTCTGTCTCATTTTCCTGTTTCCCTTGATCATTATTCTTATGCTGCTGTCCAGTATCATCCTCACTGTGTTGCTATTCAAACTACTGCCCTTTACCATCAGTCTGTTCGCCCTCATCACTGTCATGCTGTTGATGTTCAACGCTTTCTTCCTATTTTTCTTGTTGCTGCTCACCCTGATCAATGTCATGTTGTTGCCCTTCATCATCAGTTTTCTACTCTTCATCTTTTTCTTCATGCTCATGTCCTTCCTCCTCTTGCTGGTCACTTCCTTCTCCTTCTCCATTCTCTTTTGTTTGTTCTGCAATAAACTTGAGCTTTTTAGGAGTAGGCCTGCTAGAGGAAAGGGAGGGGCGATGAGTAGGAGATGTAGGGGATGTATGGACTAGAGGGATAGTGGAGAAATCAGGATGAGTGATGAAAACTTCCCAAGGGATCTCCCTCTTTTCAAGCTGATGGAGAATGATGATTTTGATGAGAGAGTGATGGAAGAGACAGGCTATTTGCTGAGAGGGAGGCCTCTTCTAGATAGTGGAGGCCATTTTCTCAATGTTTTTGTGCAAGAAGAAAGGAATATTTAGCTGCTTGGTCCTTGTGAAATGCATCAGCAGTCGAATGTGATAAGCATAGATTCGGGAGAATATTTCCTCACAAGTAAAGTACTTAATGATAATATTCATGAGGGGGGAAAATCTAGCTAAAAGGTATGAGAAAGGGAAAATAGAAGGACAAGCATCTCTGTGTTCAGGCTTGAGGAAGGGTTTGTAATCATCTAAATCCAAATGGATTTTTTAAAACCATTTCTCGCCAATATAAGGAATTTTAGTAGCCTTGGATATGGATCTTGGGGAGAACTTGAAGTCAAGGCCAGCCAACTGGAAATGTTTTTCTCTGAACCTTAAAGCACAAAGTTGTGTTAGAGGAGAGAAACTCTTCACCTCTTGAACCCTTTGGAAAAAATCCAAGCACCCGACCTCATGGAAATTGAAAAGAACTGATGGGTGTGCATTCACTTCTTCGGTGGAAATAGGCTCATACCTTTTGTGAAATCCACTCCTGCTATCCTGCCTCGGAGGCATCCTGTGTTGGATGTGGTTCTTCAAGACCAAACTGCCTCAAAAGTTCTTGAAATATCTTCTTCAATCAAAACTCTGCCTCAGCTATCAATCACTATTTAATCAAGGTAAAATGGCTTCAAATGCTGTGTGAGATGCCCTTTTAACACAAAATCCTGTGCCCTTTCAAAAAACTGTCTTTTCCTCCCTTTATATGCCAAAAAACCAAGGTTTATAATAAGCACACAGTCAACAAATATAAACATGGTCAAAATTACCTTTCTGTGTTCGTGGCAAGGTCATCCATCTTTGGTGTTTTGAGGACAATAGGACAACCTTGTTTTTTAGATAAAGGCAAAACAGAAATCCTTCTCAATTCAAAATACTGCTATTTATTCTTTTTATGCCAATCAATAGGTAAATTCACTAACCATTACATAGTCAATCAAAGGGTACACAGTCAAAAGTTCACTGTGATAGTGCAAGGTGACATGGCTCCTTGTGTTTGGTGTGAGCAAAAACAACCCTGTAGGAATCTAACAACAGAAACTCCTCACAATCAACACACTCCTTGTATTCACTGTTATTCACACATATTTTTTACAATACCACCAAATGTAATGGTATCTTCACTTACTGAATCTGCTTCATGAAATGAAAGAGCAAACATTGTTTTTTGTCCTTTTAACACAGAGAGGAGATCTCTGAAATTACAAGAATCCTTACACCATGATCACTGTTTTTTGAAAATGGACCCGCTGTTTCACCTTTCAAAACCATGTCTCTCCTTTTGGTCACTATTTCGTATTATTTTAAAACTGTTTTTAGGGCAGTTCATAGGTTTTTGAAACATTAAAAGGAAACCACCATTTGGTTATGCTCACTACTGGGAAAACATAGCCATTGCAAACCCAGATTTTTAAACAAACACCTTAATCCTCCTTAACCCTGTTTTTACCAATGCACATAGCTAACGGCGTTTATTTTTGTGCCACAGCAATTAAGATGTTTTAAATTCTTGACCACCCCCCTAGAACAGGAAGGTAATGTTTGAGAAGTAACCCTCTTTCAAAACAGTCACTCGAAATATCTTGATTTACACCAAGGCCTTTGTTTGCCTCAAAAACCATTTAGTAGTTTGAAACTTGTAAGGGTGGCAAGACAAATACCATAAACACGATGGAAATATTTTCTTGAGAGTTGGAGCCACTGTGTGATTTTTTTGGAGGCCTTTTGAAGGCTTAACACAAGCGTGAAACATTTGAAAGAGAAAGTGCCGCGCAGAATAGGCAGTCGGGTCACCTGTCGGGCTGACAGGACCAGCACCTACAGGCGCGCTGCGCGCTGCTACAGGCGCGTCGCGCCACATTGTAATCCTGTGTAAAAAGTACGCTCAAACGCACCGCGCAGTTGTACAGGCGCGCCATGCAACCTTAAGCCCAAAAAAACTTTGTTTTTTCGATCACAACTTATTTCTTCAATCTTGTAGACAACAAGAGGATTTTTTCCTGTACTTGGGAATTTGCAAATTGGATCGACAACAGTCCCTAAACCTTTTGAAAGCGAACAAATCCGAGCCCTTCTCATGTTCACTTGGTGGAGGTTTTGAAGACTTTTTGGATAGCTTTTAACTTCCCTTTGCACCAATTTTTGATAAAAAGGTGAAATTTGATTTTTTAAAAAGTAGCATAGTGAGAACTTTGCTTTAGGTAAAAAAAAATTATTTAGGAGTTTGAAATCTCCTACACTACATTTTCACTGTGCTTTATTTAAACGATAAACATTGCCACTGCTGACCCCTTTTAGTGTCATTTTCAACATGTAACACTTGCTTGACAATACACCAATGAGTTATGAAGCACCTTTGCCATTTTTCAAGGAGGTGGATTTACCCCTTTTAAAACCCAATCTGACATTGTTTGCTCTTGATTCTTTGGAGTTAATGATGCCCTACTGTGAAAATGATTTGACTGTCTGGTGTCTTTTAAGTTCCTCTTTTGACTGTGGGTGCAAAAATCAGTTTCCCTTATTCATGCTTTCCAATCCTTTGTCCATTAAAAGAATATTTCCTTTAAGACTCTCCTTTCACTTGGAATGCAACAATGAGGTGCCTTTGACCCTTTTTCATAAGGGACTACCTTTCTTTGTAACAATGGCATGCGTACATTACTTCAATGGGTTCCAGGACCTAAAACACATGTTATGATCTTTCTTGCACTTTTATGACCCTGTATACCTATTTGCAATGCCTTTTTGGGGAAAAACTAAACTCAAGTTCCCTTTGTCTACTTATGATGAGTAATTTGAAAAACATTCTCTCATGAATAGGAAGATGAGTACCGTTTGAAAACTATTTACCATCACTGGCCTGTGTCATGACCTACCTCTTAATCATCAGCAAAGTTGTTTTGATTTGGCTCGAGACTGCCTTTTTGAAAGAAACCTTGATAAGAGACAAGTTTAACCTCTTGGATTACAGTGGTACCCCTGCTTTCCTTTTTTGTCTTTTTACATCATTTCTCTGTTTCAGCTGTCTCCTATTGGTTTTTTACAAGTTGTTTTTCTGTCAGTGAAAACCCTAGAATTAATCACTGCTCTAGCCCTCTGCTTATGAATGAAGGAGGCCCTTTACTTGAAAAAATGTCTGATGTTCTTTCAACCTTCTGTCTCACCCATGTGAAGGCTGTTTGATGAACACATTGATGGTGTTTTCTTATACATGATGAGAGAAGTTAGTTGGCGCCCAAGAGTATTTCACCCTTTTGGACATCTCTCTTAACAGTTTTTCTTCAATGATGCTGAACCACCTAGCTTCTCATTGTTGCTCAAATAATAATGAAAATCATTCAAACAGATCTTTGAAGCTTGCTACTTTACCTCTGCTTTTAATCATGATTTTCATGCAGAGACCTTCATTTGTTGTCTCACTATGCCTCAAAGTTTATCTTCACAGTGACTGCAACTCTTAGAATCAAACATTGTCCATCTTCCCTCAGCTTATAGATGAAGGAGGCTCTTCAGTCTTCAAAAACCCTCTGCTTATAGATGAAGGCATTTTTTTAGTCATGTTATATCATCAACCCTGTGACAATGCTATTTTTCCTTTTACTGTCTATTCAAGCTTGGAATGTGATCGGGAGAGCTTGATGAAAAATCATTTTTTTTGTGGCTGCATCCCAAGCTCAAGATCACATTGAGAAGCAGTTGTCTTCTCATGTAAAACCAAATATTGTCTTATGAGATGATGGTATGTCTTTGTCCTTGAAAGATCCATCAAAATACTATAAAAACACCTAAAATCGGCTTGACTTATGGTCTATGTATTGCTGGGACTTGAGGGTGTATTAGTGGCGCGACCTAGGGCTGTAACCAACTTTGTTTGTAGAATGGGAAGGTCTGTTATGACTGGTCTATAGCATATGGAGGTTCTTTGGCCTTTGGATAGTTCGCCAAGGGAGAAATGCCTAAAGCGCCACTTCCTAACTTAGGGGAGACTTTGGGACAGATTTGGGTTATTTCTTTAGAGCTGATGGGCAGACTAGTATGGCTGAGGCTTAGATAGGATTTGGTAATGAGGTTTCATCTCGTCATGGATGGACTGAAAAGTAGGAAGGAAAAAAAAATTTATGGGTGTTTTCCAGCTGGAAAATTTGACAATTTTTTAGATCAGTTACTAGAAAACTTGGCTGTTACAAATAGTCATCACCAACAAGTGAAAAATACTAATGACTAACAGTGGCTCCATTTCGGGAGGGCAGCTCCTTTTCAGTAGGTGTCCAGAATTTCAGATATTTGGCTTATGAAGACCAGTGCCTTACCCATTATCGCAAATTTCATTCTTCCTTGATGCTACTTCTGAAAAGTGACAGCATGATTAGCATCAATGATATTTCTACCTACCCCACTACTTTTCCTAACATTTTTTCTTCCTTTTGGCGCATTTGGACTAGCAGCCTTTTGACAATGAATATTTTTTCTTTTTGGAAAATGAACCTATCTAATTCTACACTTATATCTACCAAGAGTTCAGATTAAACTGATGAAATCCTTCATTACTCTATCTATGCTAGATCAACTGTCAAGATTAAGTTGTTTCACAGGATTTTGTTCTCTAATCTAAAAAATGAAATTGAAAAGATGATCAAATCAGGGTTAGACAGTCTGATTTTTCATATATTTGTGGCATGAAAGACAAACTGCACACAAATATTATTTTTCATAAAATGGAAACTAGGAAAAAACAGGGTTAAGATACACATTTTTTTTTCATCCCCGCTTCCCTCTTTGGTTCTGTTTTGGGCGTATGGAACCAATATCTTTTCCTAATCTACTCTCTTCGATAAGTCAAGCTTACACAATGTTGACCATATTTTTCACTCACTAACTTATCAGCAAATAAATTTAAACATGTGCAGCTATGATTAGGCTAGATAACTGAACAAGACATTTGAGTACTAGTATCAGCATTTAGACTTGCGCGCTTTCCGAATGACTATTTTTCTGGAACATGGGGCCTTTTTCTATTTTTCAACTGCCCTCTTTTCTATTCTTCTATTGTTTTTGACTTTTCTGCTTTATCTATTTTTCAAATAGTGATATATACAATGATTGAAATGCCTTTTTACTAAAATTGGAGCTCCTAACAAAAATAATGTTTTAATGTCCTACCATTCATAGGACCCCCATAAGCTTCAGTCCCATCAGGATCTTGCAAGAAAAAGGAATTGTTTCCGCTAACTAAGCTGATGATGAAAGACCCCTTCCATAAGTTTTCAAAACTTACCATGTTTACCTTTGTCTTCTCTTCTAGAATCCAATTTTAGTACTTTGTCCTCAATCTGAAAATCATTTTCCTTGGTCCTCCTATCAAAAATCTGTTTTATTTTATCTTGCGCTAGCTGAGCCCTTTGGTAAACTTCTTCTCTGGTTTGTTGTAAATGGATAGTCTGATTTACCCTTCTTTGTGTGTCATTTTCTTCTATCTGAACTTCCTGCAATAGCTTCATTACTGGAACCCCTAGAAATGTTGGGAAAATGGCATCTATGCCATAAACTAGCTGGTAAGGAGACATAACTATGGATTTTTTGGTGGTTAGTCTATCGGCTCATAGTGCGTGTACTAGTTTTCCATGCCATGCTTTTTTATTTTGTTCAAGAATTTTTTTGATGATGTTGACTATGCTTTTGTTAAAAGACTCGGCTAAACCATTACCTTAAGTGTAATAAGCTATGGAATGTCCTAATGAAATGTGATATTTGTAACAGAAGTCAACCATTATTTTGGAGGAGAAGGCAGCGGCGTTATCTGTAATGATCTTTCTGGGACAGCCAAATCTAGATAGGATAATGGTTTCTAGGAACTTGATGATGACTGAATCGGTGGCATTCCTAGAAGGTATGGCTTCTATCCATTTGGTAAAGTAATCAGTGGCTGTGAGGATCCATTTATTTTGAACGGATGAGGAAGGGTGAATTTCCCCAATAAAATCTAGACCCCATTGCTGGCAGGGTCCTTCAACTATGATGGCATGTAAGGGCAAAGGTAAAAGCTTTTTCTTGCCATCAAAAATTTGACACTTATGGCATGTCATAACTAGTTTGTGAGTGTCAGGGAATAAGGTATGCCAATAATAACCGACTCTAAGGATTTTGTTCGCTGTGGTTTTCCAGTAAAGATGGCCCCCATATTCCCCTTCATGCATTTCATGCATAATTTTCTCGGCATCAAACTCAAGAAAGCATTTAAGCAGCATACCAGTGGGATTTTTCCAATACAGAAGACCATCTATAATGCAAAACCTTAAAGAATTTTGTTTAAGAAATATTTCTTTTGTTTTTGATAAAGTTGGAGGAGCATTTAGATAAAATAATACATAAAGAATATCTGCATACCAAGGCGAATCTAAAAACACTTGTTCAACATGAGGGGCTTCGCATTCTTCCTGTTTTTCTAAGGCATCAACAAAATTTATATCTAAAGCTTGGAGGTTGGTTTCAGCCATTAGTCTTGCAAGTCATTGTCCTTTAATCAATTTGGTAGGTCAGATTTCTAATTCATATTCTAAGATGATAGCAATCCATTTTCCCCTTTTACCATCGGGATCTTGGTTTAAAATGTCCTTGACAACAGTATTTGGGACAAAAGCGATGATATGAGAATGCAATATGTAAACTCGGAAATCTTTCAGGGCTTTTACCAACGCGAACACCTGTTTTTCCATGATGTTATATTTCAAGGGAGCATCTCTTAGGGATTTGCTGAAAAAGGCAATGGGTTGCTCTTGCCCGGTTGCATTTTTGTGAAAAAATACAACAGCTATCATGTGTTCTGAGGCAAATGAAAAAATGTAAAAATCTTTGGTGAAATCAGGACTTATCAATACTGTGGTTTCAGTTAAGGCCTTTTTAACTAATTCAAAAGATTTTTTGGCTTCTGTAGTCCATTTAACCCCGACCTCTTTCTTAAACATATTTGTGATATCTTTCAGGAGTTCGGCAAGGTTTGGGATGAATCTTCTCAAGAAATTTATCTTTCCGATAAACGACTGCAGCTCCTTTATGTTTCTGGGGTGAATTATTTGCAATATGCCTTCGATTCTCTGGGGGTCTATTTTTATTCCCTCCTTCAAAATAATGTGACCTAGGATTTTTCCTTCTTCTAGACCGAAAAGTGTTTTCTTGGGGTTTAGGGATAAACCATATTTTCTACATTTGTTAAAAACCTTTCTTAAGTGTACCAGGTGTTCTTCATCTGATTTAGAATATACCGTAATATAATCAAGATATATGACTATGAAAACACCTATATCTTCTGAGAAGGCTATGTCCATGGCTCTTTGGAATGTAGCACCGGCATTCATCAATCCAAAAGAAATTTTAACGTACATAAAAGTGCCCCAAGGTGTGGTGAAAGTTGTTTTGTGTTGATCAGTGGGGTAAAACAACACTTGGTTATAACCGGAAAAAACATCAAGTAATGAGATCCTTTTAGCACCTACTACCTTTTGAAGTATGTGGTCCATTTTGGGCAAGGGATAGTTGTCCTTTAAACAGGCCCTATTTAGGTTTCAGAAATCGATACACAGTCTGATTTCTTCGGTATTTTTCCTAACCGATACTAGATTTGAGACCCATTTAGAGTACCGGAGAGACACTATTATCCCAGCATCATACATCTTTTTTATTTCCTTTTAAACCAAAGGTAGTAACACTGGGTTTATCCATCTTAACTTCTGTTTGAAAGGCTTATGGTTTTCTTTGAGGGGAATCTTATGTTGGATGATTCTTGTGTCGTACGATTTCAAATCTTGGTCTCCCCATGCGAACACATCTTTAAACTCTTTAAACAACTCGATGTATTTATGTTTTATGTGAGGCGGAAGGGTTTTGGATATTTTGATCATTCTAGGTTCCTCCGAGCTCCCTATGTTATATTCTTCTATGTCGACCTCAGTAGATTCCATTTTTGGCTTTTTGGCCACATCGTTAAAATCAAACAGTTCCTCTAGAGGCACAAGCCCTCTCGGTATTGTGTCATTTTCGCAATGTAGGACTTCGATTTCTCTTCGGTCAATGTCTTCTCCTATCTCAGTTCCATATGAATCATCTATCATGTTTAGATTCATCCAAGAAAGTGAATTTGGCTCTTGCTCTTGATTTTGGCAGTATTTATTTCCTTTATTTTCTAAGTTTGTTTTGGTTACTTCAAATTCATTCCTCGGTTGTAAGAAATCATCGATTTGATCATCATCTTTGAATATTTTCCAATGGTCAAGATTATCCGGTACTGTAGGGCGATGTTTGACCTGAATGCTATATTGCTCACTCAAACATGGTATTTGACCATTGCTTGCAGCAAAGGCGAGCTCATTTGCCAGAATATTTTGAATCCTAGGAATATAAGTGAGTTCATACTTCTTGAAGGTTTTGAGGATGTCTAAAGCTGCATTTCTATATTCTCTTAGTCTTGGGTTTTTTGCTGAATATTCGCCTTTGATTTTCCTGATTACAAGTTCTGAATCTCCCTGGGCTGATACTTTCTTGGCTCTTAAGTCCTTAAGTATGTGCAGACCAATGAGAAGGGCCTCATATTCCGCAATGTTATTAGCACATTGGAATTATAATCTGAAAGAATGACCTTCATTAGTATTATGTATCCAGATACCGGCCCCTGAACCAGTTTTTCCACAAGAACCGTCAAAGATTATACTCCAAAGAGCTTCTTTTTCATATATGATACTAAGCTGTTTTTCAGGCTTCTTGGAGTTTTGGTCATTAGTCTCTACATCTAGTAATGGGAAATGTGTTTCGGATGGTTTGAAAATTTCTTCATTTTCCATTATCTGCTTGTTTATATCACTTTAACTATATAAGATAAAAGAATCTAAATTGGAATGAATGGAATAAATGGGAGTAGTGTTTGGCTTATCTCGGTTGCTAACCATGTATTTCATGTGAGTCTCTCGGTATAATCTCCTAGTTTGGTTGAAAACTGGGATGGTAGCGAATGACATATCCATTTGAAGATTACCTTGTATTTTGGCAGCCCATGCCGTTGATAGTAGCATCCCATACTTAGGAGGGATATCGGCCACTACTACGTCCATGACTAGGTTTTTCACTGTTAGTTGTGTTAAAGCAAAACCTAGATTCTTTATTAGACCTAAACATTTGACCTGACTTGAGTCAAAGGAGTACAAGTTTTTGTAAGGTTCAGTTACTTCTAGTCCCAGTTTTTCCATGATTGCTCTAGGCATGACATTATGGGAGGCACCAAAATCTAACATGGCATTATCTAATATCTTGTCTCGTATGTTCAAACTCACATAGAAAGGAGAAACAGTTCTTTCTTGGGATTCAACTTCTATTTTGGGGCTGAATAAGAGTTCGGGTTTGTCATCAGTTAGATTTAAAGTATCTGCCTCGTTTCCTATATCAAAAACTTTGAAGATTTGAGATATATACCTGTCTACAGTTATTAGATCAGTAAGGGGTATGGTTATCTTTATTTTGGAAATTTATCCTTCGAAACTAAAAGGGGTTTGTAGTTTGGACAGATTTGTTTCAGCTTTTTCGGACATGACCTTTTCTATGCTCTTAATTTGTTGATTCTGGTTTGGGACTTTGTTTGACATAATCACCTCGGGAGTCTTTGTGGAGGTACTAGGAGTATCTGAGCCAAGACTTGTTTGAATAGCTTTATCTTTGTTTTGGTAAATCTTCTTGGCCACAATTTGGTTGCTATCCATGGTTTTTTTAAGGATGGTATCAGAGCTTTTAGCAGTGTCAGGGCTACCCTTCTTAGAGTGGTCTTGGTTTTTCCTGCTTCAAAGGTTATACTGCCTATGAGCTTCTATAATGGCATTCTGAAAATCTATGGCAGGGTCTTCGAGATCTTCATATTTGGTTTCGTCTTGACTCGGAGAGATTAACTCTTGCTCTTCAGCTGTGAGGTAAACCTCACTCTCGTTATCGAAACCTATGAGGTTCCAATGATTTTCATCAATGGGTTCAGTATCCTTATCCTCTTCATCAATATAATTGTCACTGAAGGATGGTCTGATTTGCTGATCATTTCCTGTTGGTTTATTTTGAGACTAGTCTTTTCTAAATCCTTGGTTCTGATTTTGAGGGTTTGGTTGGTTGTCCCTAAGAGGTACTTTTTCACTCCTTTTTTCCCACATCTTTGTCATGGATTTGACCAGGCCATCTATTCTAGGATCTAGGGAAGGAGATGAAGTGGAGATCTCATCTCTATATGTGACTTTTCTTTCTGATCTAGTCCTAGATCTTTTTTCTGCTAAGTTGGCTTCTTCTCTTATGGCTACTTGTTGCATTTCCTCTAGGGTAGGGGGGTCCTTGTCTCTTAGTTGATATGTCATGTCTAGATCAAAACCCTCGGGGAACTTGGCCAAGGCTGAAATAAGTGGGGGTTTGAAGTGAGGTGGGAGGGCATTATACACATTGTTTAACCTGGTGCAGTATCCCTGGATACTTTCCCCATTTTCCCGTTTTAGATTGTTATATTCTGACAAGATTTAAATGGGGTTCCTTTTGATTTCCCACCTGTTTACGAAGGTTTGGTAGAGTTCCGGGAGGTCGTGGATGATGTTTGGAGTTAAGCTTTTAAACCATTTTTTGGGTTCCCCACCCAGGCTTTGGGTGAACATTCTCATTCTGATGGTCTCGTCTTCTACTTCCAAGTAATCAAAGGTATCGCTAATCCTATTTACATGCTGTTGAGTTGTGGTAGTTTTTTCTCCAGTAAAGTTTGGGATTTTGGCTTGATAGTCATGTTGCAAGGGAGCCAAGGGCTGTGGCAACACCAAGGTTGCATACCAAGCTGCCATGTCGGGAGCTAATGGATGATGTACAAGATGAGGGCTTGTGGGATGAGCTGAGGTGGTTTGAACAGTAGTGGTTTGGATGGCTGTGGTGGATGTACTTGGACTAGTGACCTGGTTTTGAGCAGATCTGGGATGGTATGAGCCAAAGTGATCCAGAAGCTGAAAGTCGGGAGGTGTGGTAGGTGAGGCTTCTCTACTAGGACTTTGTGGAAGATCTAAGGTTTCAAGATTTTCAAAGTCTATCTTACTTTGTGACTTTCTTCTAGAAAGAGTTTTTGCTAATTCTAAGTCAAACGGGTAATCCTGCAAGGCAGTGAAATGTTCAGGTACTGATCTTGCTTTATGGATGGACTTATTGGTAGCTAGATTGTTAGTTTCGGAAACTTGCCACATAATTTTCTCTGGGTCGTCTACTATGATAGGGGGATTTGGGTCTGGGTGAGATCTGGTGTTGATTCTTCGTGAAGCTAGATTTTGGGTCTAGAGTTTAGAGAGGATGTTATTAGTAAAAGTTTCAGATGGATGGCCTCTCTAAGGTTATACTAAAGTGAAGGATGGTCAAAACTAAAACGATGAAATAGTGGAGTCGCCATGTGGATTTTATGAAAACTATGGTCCACCACCAATACTATCAAAGATGCTTTGGGAAAAAGTTTTATAGCAAACTTTGAGATGAAAAATTGCGAAGAAGAGTGATTCACTTGGTTTCAACAGTTCGCTACGTTGTATGGACAAGCTAATGGTTCTCTTGGCAAGAAGTTTTCTGCTTATCTCCTATGTTTAGGTGAGGTTTTTCTGAATCACTAAGTTATACTTATTTTCTCACTGATTACAGAGTTTCCACCCTAAGTTTAAATTTTTGGAAGGATGGGTTAGCAGAAAGGTATGGTTTATGAAAATTTTTTGGTCTTTTATGGAGTTTTTAGTCCTACTAGAGGCTAGTGGAGTCGCCAGGTGGAACTTGGTTGTTTTTTTAAAGATGTAGCTATGGTCCACCACTAGTAACTAGGGAAAAACCAAGCTAAGGGAGTTTTTTTTGGTGTTATCTGAGTTTTATGTGTAGCCTATGGTTAACTTAAAGTATTATAAACCCGTCTCATCACTTTTCTAGGGTGGCAAGAACAAAAAGAGTTTACTCTAAATGATTCTATGGACTGCTTGCCTGTGAGGTTTGGAAGAGCTTCCTATGACTGAATCATCATTTTGCTAAGATGATGACGAAGCTATATTCTACTCTTCTAAGTTTGTTTTGAGATTTTGAGCATTCCTAAGGGATACCTAGGATGTTTTGACTCAATGTCCCACCGTGATCGCCATTATGTTAGTGAGCGGTGGGATAAATCAATCAGATAGTTTTCTCAAAAGTCTCTAAAGATTAGGGAAACTAAGTTTGTTTATTACTTAGGGTCCCACCGTTATCGCCATTATGTTAGTGTGGCAATGAGGTGGCTCAATTGGATAGTAGCCTAGAGTTTAGTAAATTAGTAAGGCCTACTGGAGGCTAGTGGAGTCGCCAGGTGGATTTTTAGTTGTTTTGAGGTATATGTGTATGGTCCACCACCAGTACTGACAAAAACTAATCTAAAGGATTTTTTCGGGGTTTTTCTGAGTTTTTATGTAGTCCTAAGGTTTTTAAGAGTGTCCTACAGCTGAGTCATCATTTTGCTAGGATGGTGAGATAACTAGATTCTACTCTTCTAAGTTTGACTGAGATTCTGAGAGTTCCTAAGGGATACCTAGGATGTTTTGACTCAAAGTCCCACCGTGATCGCCATTATGTTAGGGTCCCATGATTTGGCTGATTGGCAAGCCAAATGACAGTGTAACATCAAACCAAGCTTTGGAGCCCAAGGACCTAGCCTTCCTAGACTCAGAGAGGGCTCTCTCTATATGTGTAAGGGATATCTATGTGTTTGCTTATTGTGTTCTGATTTTAGGCTAGTTATGAAGTAGGTTTTTGGTTTTTAGGTTGTGAGGGATGAAACTGATCAAAGATATAAGATAGGTAAAAATTTGTTAGATCAACTGGGCTATGGGGTCGAAAAGGTCTAGAGAGCTATCAGACGGTGATACAAGGTTGTTGAAGGGCTGATTTGATTCAAGGTAGAAAGGATCTTTGGGAAAAATGGAACGAAATGGACATCAAGTTTGGGAACAACAAAGGATTTCAAGCATAACTAGTTAAATACCTAACATAAACATGGTAGGGAAAACCATTAATCATGAGAAATGCAACTATAAGCCAATCAATACATAGAAATAAACATTCAAGTGATGCATAGAGATATATAACTCTCTAACTTTGGGAAATGACTATCACACTTTAGGGAAATACACTTAAGATAGACAAACAACTCAAAACACTATGCCAGAATGCCTAAACATAGTACTTCAAGTTATTGGGCACTTTGAAAACAAGATTTGCATAGTCTTAGGCAAAGGGCAAGATCGAAACAAGACCTCCTTGGTTCAACAAATGACAATCTAATCAGTCAAAGAGAAATTTCATGGATGGAGCTATGGCTAGCCATTGGTAAGCAGGGCGTACCGTAAATCATAATTAACATGCATAGAACCATGAATGAAATAAGAAAAAATATCCTTAAGTTATTAAAGAACAATCAAGAATTCTTTAATGTGACTAAGGAAGAAGAAAACATGGAAGCTATGAAGAAACAGGAAATTTGAGGTTCCTCCAAGGGCATGTCTCAAATTTGTTCTCTACTAATATATAGCAAGCAAGAAACATGTATTCATGAATGAAAACTAGAAGACAAAACAAATAAAGAGACACTATACCATTCTACCAAGTCATGGAATCCAACAACAATCCTCTTTCATCATCCAAGAACATCCAAGAGGCAATCCAAAAGCATGAGACAAGTATTTCTTCCAAAGCTTATATGACCATATATTTCTTCTATCATCAAGTGCAGCCTGTTTTACAATGAAAGCCTTTGGAATATATAGGCTCAAGTGAGGAAATCCTCTTGGTTCAATTTGCACTCTCATTGGCCTATTCAAAATATCTAAACTTTTCCTTGAGGCTTTGCAAAGCCCAAGGCACAAAATATCTCATAAAATATCTAAAAAATGCTAAAAAAGGTAATTAAATTGAATTTTCATAACTTCTCATGTGCAAAAATAGCTAAACGGACATGAGGAAAAAGCATTTTTTAAAGGTTCAAATTTTACAAAATACTCAAAATTTACATCAGAAAAAGGTCCCCTGACTTGCTGGAAACATTTAGTAGCCTTCCTGGTGTCAAAACGAGGCTCATGATAGCTCGTTGGAAAGATCTGAGTGTCTAATTTCTGGATCAATTGAAATTTTCCAAATCTAATGCATATAATTCCTCCAAAAATAGGACTGTGTGTAAAAAACCAAAAAATAAAGTTTGCTGATAGACCGGGAAGAGTGTGGAAAAAGTGGGCATTTTTCGCCATTTCGGAGGAGTGAATGATCTTCAAATGTCCTGAAAATCGCTGAGTGTGTGCTCTTGAAATTATGGCATCCAATGATACCATTCTCCTCCATCAATGATCCCCCAAACTAAAATGGCGAAGCCCATGAGTTTTGGGCAAAAACCCAAAAATGCCAAAAAACGAAAACATGTCAAAAATCTCTCAAAATTGGTGAGCATGACTCTCAAGGGTTCTCAGCAACATGATGCAAAGAAGAGGCCAAAATCTAAAGTCCTGATGTGTCCTTTCTTACTTTTCGTGCCAGGTGCTTACCTTTAACCTCCTTTAGCTTGTCTTGAGTAGCCTTTAACTTGCGCCAGGAAAACTAATTTAAATTTTTGTAATGCTTCGTCATTCTCCGTTGAAGATCGAGATCCTTGTTTTCCCTCTCCAAATTCTTCTCCAAATGTTCATTGACTCTCTCAAGCCACGCCTCCTTATTTTTTTCTATCTCCTGTTCAAACAATGCAGTGAGAGGAGTGGATTGGAGAAGGGCATTTTCCTCTTCTCTTTGCTTCTCAAGGGCCCTTTTAAGCCCCATGGTTCTAGGCCTCTTTCGCTTAGGCTGATCATCGCCTTCAATTTCATGAAATTCACCCATGAGATCTTCCAACCTTGCTTGGGCTTTAGATGCCTCCTTCTTGTACTTAGTCACCCGTGTCTCATAAACAACCATATGGACACTCATTTGCTTATTTTGGATTTCTAGAAAATGGTTGAAATTCCTTTCCCTATGAAGATCATCCTTCAATGCATCAATTTGGCCTTCTCTTTGGATCAAGAGGTTTTCTATAATACGGGCCTCATTATCACTATCATCGCTTTGGATAGGGATGATATTGAATGCACTCTCCTGCTCATGACTTTCTTCCCTCTTGCCCTTCCCCTTGCTTTGGGTGGCTATTCTTGTGCTCTTCCTCTTAGGAAAATCAATGATAGGCTTCTTAGGAAATTTACCTTTGCTTCGGAGAGCCCTTGTCACATTTGGAGTGACCACCCTTGGCATTATTTTCCTTGCTTTCCGGAGCTTGGCCTTTTTAGGAGAAGAGGGCATGGCCCTTCTAACTTTGTCACTTTGCCCCTTTTCTTTTTGAAATTGTTGTTCTTCTTGATAAGGCTGCCCTTCTTCTTGAGGAGGTTTTTGTGCATCTTAAGGAGACTGTTGTGTGTGTTGAGGAGACTGGTGTGTGTCCTCTTTACGCTGCCCTTCATCATCAGTCTGTTGCCTTTGCTGCTCTGTCTCATTTTCCTGTTGCCCTTGATCATCATCCTTATGTGGCTGTCCGGTATCACCCTCACTGTAAACTGCTGCCCTTTACCATCAGTATGTTCACCCTCATCACTGTCATGTTGTTGATGTTCAGCACTTTCTTCCTCTTTTTCTTGCTGCTGCTCACCCTGATCAATGTCATGCTGTTGCCCGTCATCATCAGTTTGCTGCTCTTCATCTTTTTGTTCATGCTCATGTCCTTCCTCCTCTTGTTGGTCACTTCCTTCTCCTTCTCCATGCTCTTTTGTTTGTTCTGCAGTAAACTTGAGATTTTTAGGAGTAGGCCCGATAGAGGAAAGGGAGGGGCGATGAGTAGGAGATGTAGGGGATGTATGGACTAGAGGGACAGTGGAGAAATCAGGATGAGTGATGAAAACTTCCCAGGGGACCTCCCTCTTTTCAAGCTGATTGAGAATGATGATTTTGATGAGAGAGTGATGGAAGAGACAGGCTATTTTCTGAGAGGGAGGCCTCTTCTGGACAGTGGAGGCCATTTTCTCAATGCTTTTGTGCAAGAAGAAAGGAAGATTTAGCTGCTTGGTCCTTGTGAAATGCATCAGCAGTCGAATGTGATAAGCATAGATTCGGGAGAATCTTACCTCACAAGTAAAGTACTTCATGATAATATTCATGAGGGGGGCGAAGCTAGCTAAAAGGTATGAGAAAGGGAAAATAGCAGGACAAGCATCTCTGTGTTCAGGCTTGAGGAAGGGTTTGTAATCATTTAAATCCAAATGGCTTTGTTTAAACCATTTCTCGCCAATATAAGGAATTTTAGTAGCCTTGGATATGGATCTTAGGGAGAACTTGAAGTCAAGGCCAGCCAACTGGAAATATTTGTCTCTGAACCTTAAAGTGCAAAGGTCTGTTAGAGGAGAGAAACTCTTCACATCTTGAACCCTTTGGCAAAAATCCAAGCACCCGACCTCATGGAAATTGAAAAGAACTGATGGGTGTGCATTCACTTCTTTGGTGGAAATAGGCTCATACCTTTTGTGCAATCCACTCCTGCTATCCTGCCTGGGAGGCATCTTGTCTTAGATGTGCTTCTACAAGACCAAACTGCCTCAAAAGTTCTTGAAATATCTTCTTCAGTCAAAACTCTGCCTCAGCTGTCAATCCCTGTTTAATCAAGGTAAAATGGCTTCAAATGTTGTGTGAGATGCCCTTTTAACACAAAATCCTCTGCCCTTTCAAAACACTGTCTTTTCCTCCCTTTGTATGCCAAACAGCCAATTTTTATAACAAGCACACAATCAACAAAGATAAACACAGTCAAAATGACCTTTCTGTGTTCGTGGCAAGGTCATCCAGCTTTGGTGTTTCGAGGACAACAGGAAAACCTTGTTTTTTAGATAAAGGCAAAACAAAAATCCTTCTCAATTCAAAATACTGCTATCTCTTCTTTGTATGCCAATCAATAGGTAAATTCAATAACCATTACATAGTCAATCAAAGGATACAAAGTCAAAAGGTCATTGTGATAGTGCAAGGTGACATGGCTCCTTGTGTTTGGTGTGAGCAGAAACAGTCCCGTAGGAGTCTAACAGCAGAAACTCCTCACAATCAACACACTCCTTGTATTCACTGTTCTTCACATAAAATTTTGAAAATACCTCCAAATGTAATGGTATCTTCACTTACTGACTCTGCTTCATGAAATGAAAGAGAAAACACTGTTTTTTGTCCTTTTAACAGAGAGAGGAGATCTCTGAAATGACAAGAATCCTTACACGATGATCAGTGTTTTTTGAAAATGGACCCGCTGTTTCACATTTTAAAACCCTGTCTCTCCTTTTGGTCACTATTTTGTATTATTTTAAAACTGTTTGGAGGGAATTTCATAGGTTTTTGAAACATTAAAAGGAAACCACCACTTGGTTATGCTCACTGCTAGGCAAACATAGTCATTGCAAACCCAGATTTTTAAACAAACACCTTAACCATCCTTAACCCTGTTTTTACCAATGCACACAGCTGACGACATTTATTTTTGTGCCACAACAATTAGGATGTTTTAAATGCTTGACCACCCCCCTAGAATAGGAAGGTAATGTTTGAGCAGTAACCCTCTTTCAAAAAAGTCACTCGAAATATCTTGATTTACACCAAGGCCTTTGTTTTCCTCAAAAACCATTTAGTAGTTCGAAATTTGTAAGGGGGGAAAGAAAAATACCTTAAAACACAATGGAGATATTTCCTTGAGATTTGGAGCCACTGTGTGATTTGTTTGGAGGCCTTTTGAAGGCTTAACACAAGCGCGGCGCGTTTGAAAGAGAAAGTGCCGCACGGAATAGGCAGTCGGGTCACCTATCGGGCCGACAGGACCAGCACCTACAGGCGCGCCATGCGCTCCTATAGGCGTGTCGCGCCACAATGTAATCCTGTGTAAAAAGTTCACTCAGACGCGTCGCGCGGTTGGACAGGCGTGCCGCGCAACCTTAAGCCCAAAAAAAATTTGTTTTTTCGATCACAACTTCTTTCTTCAGTTTTGTATTCAGCAAGAGGAGTTTTTCTTGTACTTGGGAATTTGCAAATTGGATCGACAAGAGTCCCTAACCCTTTTGAAAGAAAAAAAATCGGAGCCCTTCTCACGTTCACTTGGTGGAGCTTTTGAAGACTTTTTGGAAATCTTTTAACTTCCCTTTGCACCAATTTTTGATAAAAAGGTGAAGTTTTATTTTTGAAAAATTAACATAGTGAGAACTTTGCTTTAGGTAAAAAAAATTTATTTAGGAGTTTCAAATCTCCTACACTACATTTTCACTATGCTTTATTTAAACGAGAAACTTTGCCACTGCTGACCCCTTTTAGTGTCATTTTCAACATGTAACACTTGCTTGACAATACACCAATGAGTTATGAAGCATCGTTGCCATTTTGCAAGGAGGTGGATTTACCCCTTTTAAAACCCAATCTGACATTGTTTTCTCTTGATGCTTTGGAGTTAATGATGCCCTACTGTGAAAATGATTTGACTATCAGGTGTCTTTTAAGTTCCTCTTCTGACTGTGGGTGCAAAAATCAGTTGCCCTTACTCATGCTTTCTAATCCTCTGTCCATTAAAATAATATTTCCTTTAAGACTCTCCTTTCACTTGGAATGCAACAGTGAGGTGCCTTTGACCCTTTTTCATAAGGGACTGCCTTCCTTTGTAACAATGGCATGCATACATTGCTTCATTGGGTTCCAGGACCTGAAACACATCTTATGATCTTTCTTGCACTTTTATGACCCTGTATACCTATTTGCGATGCCTTTTTGGGGAAAAACTAAACTCAAGTTCCCTTTGTCTACTTATGATGAGTAATTTGAAAAAAATTCTCTCATGAACAGGAAGATGAGTACCCTTTGACAAATATTTACCATCACTGGCCTGTGTCATGACCTACCCCTTAATCATTAGCAAAGTTGTTCTGATTTGGCTCCAGACTTCCTTTTTGAAAGAAACCTTGATAAGAGACAAGTTTAACCTCTTGGATTACAGTGGTACCCCTGCTTTCCTTTTTTGTCTTTTTACATCATTTCTTTGTTTCAAATATCTCCTATTATTTTTTTTACAAGTTGTTTCTCAGTGAGTGAAAACCCTAGAATTAATCACTGCTCTAGCCCTCTAGTTATGAATGAAGGAGGCCCTTTACTTGACAAAGTGTCTGATGTTATTTCAACCTTCTGTCTCATCTATGTGAAGGCTATCTGATGAACACATTGATGGTGTTTTCTTATACATGATGAGAGAAGTTAGTTGGCGCCCAAGACAATTTGACCCTTTTGGACATCTGTCTTAACAGTTTTTCTTCAATGATGCTGAACCAACTAGCTTCTCGTTGTTGCTCAAATAATAATGAAAATCATGCAAAAAGATCTTTTAATCATCATTTTTAATCTATCAAAATCATGCAAACAAATACTAATGAAAATACAAGTTTATCTTCACAGTGAGTGCAGCTCCTAGAATCAAACTTTGTCCATCTGCCCTCTGCTTATAGATGAAGGAGGCTCTTCAGTCTTCAAAAAACCTCTGCTTATAGATGAAGGAGGTTTTTTAGTCATGTTATATCATCAGCCCTGTGACAGTGCTATTTTTCCTTTTACTGTCCTTTCAGCCTTGGAATGTGATCGTGAGAGATTGATGAAAATTTCTTTGTTTTGTGGCTGCATCCCAGGCTCAAGATCACATTCAGAAGTAGTTGTCTTCTCATGTAAAACCAAATATTGTCTTCTGAGATGCTGGTATGTATTTTTCCTTGAAAGATCCATCAAAATACTATAAAACACCTAAAATCAGCTTGACTTATGTTCTATGTATTGCTAGGACTTGAGGGTGTATTAGTGGCACGACCTAGGGCTATAACCAACTTTGTTTGTAGAATGGGAAGGTATGTTATGAGTGGTCTATAGCAGATGGAGATTCTTTGGCATTTGGATAGTTAGCGAAGGGAGAAATGCCTAAAGTGCCACTTCCTAACTTAGGGGAGACTTTGGGACAGATTTCGATTATTTCTTTAGTGCTGATGGGCAGACTAGTATGGCTGAGGCTTAGATAGGATTTGATAATGAGGTTTCATCTCGTCATGGGTGGACTGAAAAGTAGGAAGGAAAAAAAAGTTTATGGGTGTTTTCCAGTTGGCAAATTTCACAAATTTTTAGATCAGCTGCTAGAAAACTTGGCTGTTACAAATAGTCATCACCAACAAGTGAAAAATACTGATGACTAACACGTGGATGAGAGACACCTAAGTTATGAAGGAAATGCAAATCAGGAGGTGTTGTTTCTCTACTACCAGTATGTTCACCTGTTTCAGGAGATGAAAGTGAAGACTCAGAATCTAGCTGAATTAAATCACCAAGAGACCTAGTTCTAAAGGGGTTTACTAAGTCAACTTGTGATTGTTGTAGAGCTGAAATATTTTCAGGGACTGAATTAGCTCTCAAGGGTGATCTGAAAACAGTTGATAATATATTCCTAGGAGAATTCCTGAGGATACTCTTTGGGTTATCAACTAACTCAGGTGGATCAGGGTCAGCATAGGCTCTAGTATGAATCTTTCTAGGAGCCACTATGCAGTTGTATTTTTCAGACCCAAATAAACAAGAAAAGTTCAACCAGATATAACAATCTTTGAGAGGTTTACTAATTCTGTTTCACAAATTCGAATCCTATAGTCCTCTAACTGAGTTTGAATGGTATTGAAAGGATAAGGGTTCTTCCCAGTGGAGTCTTACGGTCTGATCAGGATTGTGGAGTCACTAGGTGCAAGGTTTAGGATGTTTTCTGAGGGGTACATTGTCCACCACAATGCTTGTGAAATATCCCTTTTAAGGATATCCTGAAACACAGTAAACTCTAACCAAAGATTGACTGGGAGGGCATTTACCAGATATTTCACCTCTGAAAGAGGATGAGATCTGGAGGCTACCTGGCGCTTTCCAGACTCTGTCTAAGAGTATGGGGTAAAACACAACAAAAGATGAGTGAAATGTAAGAGTAAGTGTTTTACTACCAATCTGAAATATTTTTGGTTTTTCTGAGTTATTTTTTAAGTTGTGTGGTTTCTAAGAATATCCTAAATCTGTTTCACAACTTAGCTACGGTTATGAGACAAAGACAGTCTACTCTTATGGCTAATCCAGCTGATTTTTCAAGGTTAGATAAAGTCTTATGAGAATTCTAGGGTTTACCTAGTTTTTCACTGATTTCAACACAAGTTTCATCATGAGTACCATTCCTTGGTATTGCTTGAAGAAGGCTACTTTTAACTCACAAGGTTTATTTATTTTAAGGGGTTTGATCCCTAGCGGAGTCACCAGAAATGTTGGGGCTCTGTAATCAGTAATATTGGCAAAGTTCGATCACAGACGTAACATCGTTACAACCAACTTTCGGATTCTAGGATCTAGCCCTCCTGAATCTGGAGAGGGATCTCTCCAATAAGCAGAAAGATGGATTTGTCTTTGAAGTTTAGGGTAATGATATTAGGCTAGTTATGAAGGCCGAGGGTTTGTTTTTTTTTTTGGATGGTTGAACATGATTACTGTCTAAGGTGGAGAGTTCTAAATGAAAAGAGTTTCAAAGGTGAGAAGTTGCAATCAAATAGAACAATCTTTGACCAAGAAGGAAGATAACCGTAGGTTTTAGTCCATTGGGCTATGGAGTAATAATAGGGTTTAATTGGAACAACAAGAGGCAAGAGTGGTCTATGGGGCAAGTCATATATGCCTAAGGATCTCTTCAAAGTTTGATTTATGGAATGAAATGATACATCAAGAAGGGGAATTAAACGGATGAAGAACAAAGAGCAGCCTAGGATCTGGTAAGTACTTTGAAACTAGCCAACCTTTGACCAAGCACTTGAGAAAGACATGAAAGAAAACTAGGATCTGGTAAGTACTTTGAAACTAGCCAGCCTTTGATACACTTCCAATAGAAAACATATAAAAACAAAGGGAAACTTGAAGGCAACTATTAGAGTAGAAACTAGCGGGCCGGGCTCACCACAAATCCTCTCCTAGCTCTGCTTTACTTGGTTACTTTCAATAAAATCACAAAGATAACACATAATGGCCTAAGATCTGGTAAGTACTTTGAAACTAGCCAACTTTTAACACATTCTAAGGGAAACATTCAGACAATTGTAGAGATAAAACTGGGACCAGGGCTCACCATATCTTCCTCAGTTCATCTTCACTTAAAATATACTGAAAATAACATTTAGCTAAGAAAATAAGATGAGGGAATGCCAACATTCCTATGCTTAAACTGAATTAAATCATTCCCAAATAACACAGTTTGGAAGAAAACATTCAAATAAAGATTTTCAGTCAGAGAAGGTTACTGATATACAGTAGGTACTAACCCTATGCATGCTATTCTTTATTATAGAAGGTGAAACACAGTGAAAACATAAATAAAAGACAAGTTACAAATGAGAAAAACATCACTGTCAACATAGGCTAGGATCCCATAAATCAACTTGTATTGATGCTCCAAACCAGTTACAACTTCAATTCCAATGCTTTAGTTTAGCAATCATCTACTCATCTCAACCTAAATTTTCTATCACAAGTAGACCTCCAAGAGCCAGTGAACACTATTTACAGGTAGAAGTCTCAAGCTCAATTACATTACAATGTTCAGTAACTACATCAACCAACCCCTCTCTCATCTTCTACTGAGGTATTTATAGAAGAATTAGGAGGTGAGATCTGATAAAAGATATCAAAAACTAATTAATACAGACTTAAATGTCTTCTTGGCCTTTGTGGGACTCAATGAAGAAACTTTACATAGGTTTCCTTTGTATTAAATGATTTACAAAAAGATAAAAGCTCAGTGGGAGCTTTTGTTGACCTTTGAGGCTTTGTGTGATGTCGGGGTTACTCTGCAAATATTTTTTGCATTAAGTTTCCTTGCAGAAGTAACTTTATGGCTGTGCTGAGGCAAATATCTTCATTTGATCAATAACTTCGGCCTCTGGTTGAATACTTTGAGGAACAGGTGGCACTATGGTAGCTGAGGAATCAATTAGCCTCAGATGTGGCAGTGGAGGCTTTCCATCTGATAATACTTTATCCTTTCTTCTTTAAATGTGTTTTTAATTAGGGATTAGGGTTTTGATAAACCATCTTAGCCGTGATCCCCGCAAAATTGTCTTTAATCCTCTATTCTGATACATTTTGGTCTTCGACACTGATACTATTTGACTGTGCCCGATTCATGGTGTTCTTGTTGGTGTGCATGGCTGCGTAGGGTTCATAAGGCATCTGTGCTTCGACAAAACACCGATGAAACGTGAATTTGAAACATGCGAACGATTTTCTTTGATGGATCAGAGGCGGGAGGATTGTCACCCTCTGTTTCTGAATTTTCTTAATTTATAGTGGAAAAAACCATTAAACCCTACAAAATACGAACAAATGTTAGAAAATCCTGCATATATAGGTTTTACTGCTTCAGAGGCATGTGGAGGAAAGCATGGTCGTTGGATGGCATCATCCAATGGTCTAGATTTATCGGGAGAAGTCAAAAAGAAGGCAAAAGAATAGTTTAAATCAGAGTCGTCGATCGCATAGAGATCAACGGTCGGGAGTACGGTTGGAAATTCAAAACAGAGAGACAGAACGATGAAAAGTGGGTCGTCGATATGCAGATCAGATCGATGGCAGAAATCACTTGAATGCCGTGGCGTATCCAGGTTAACCTTCGGGCATATTTGGTGAGAGATAGCTGTCAGATGGCCCACCCCATATCGGACGGTGTACAGTGATATCGTGCAGGGTTTGCTGCCGAATTTTAATGTGCGAAGGGGAGGCAGTTTTCAAATAGTGCATGGGACGTGTGTCATGTGGTGAATGGCATCACTGGCCAAACGAAAATTACCACCTTTGCCCCGAAGGCGGTGAGATGAATATTGCGCGGTTTTGGGCAACGAAGCAGGGCTGGCAGGGACTATTGGGGAGATGGATTCCGCACCGTCGGATCTGCAGATCAGATCGACGGTGCGGAGTGGCTGAAAATTCGCACCGATGGAAAACCTTAAGAAAATCACAAAAACCCAAAGTTTTGAAAATATCATAAGGTTTTAATATTTTCAGGGGTAGGATGTATATGAAACACGGTTAGGCGCCCGACTGTGGGGCTTTTGGGTGCATGGAGAATTATATGATTGAGGGGTTAAAAGGAAGGGGGCTAATCGCATATGGGCAATGCGATAAGCGCTAGAAATATTGGTGCTTAGTTCTAGCACCAGGACATGTGGAGTGGAAGAGGTTAAAGACTTATCCCAAAGGGGCTTAAGTCTATAATACATAAAAAGATGCATTTTAATGGATGTTCAATGGTTTTCAAAGGGATTTGAGGATTTATGTAAGGCTAAGAAGGGGTCTTAGACCTTATCAAAGGGGCTCTCATGAAGTGGAGAACGAAAGAAACATGAGAATGAGGGATTTTCATGGGAGATGAAAGGATAAAAATGAGGTTAGTCTTGGCAGAAGGGGGAAGGGAAAAATGGTGCTTGGAGCAGTACTCTTTTTTGGGAATCAGCAGGATTTCAGAGTCTTTTAAGATGTAAACAACAGTGTAGGTTTGGACAGAGGCATAAGGCCTTCGAGAGTCTTCAAGAGCCAATAGTTTTCAGTAAAAAAAATTGTTTCTTGATGGCTCAAAATAGATTTAGCCACCTTTTGGGATAATCAAATTTTACAGGTCGCTAATAGAGTAGTATATCCACCATTGAGTACTTCCCTTGGTGATGAAACTACCTAGTGATCTAGACTCATGGATGGAACTATACGAAAAGACTACGTGGACTAGTATATCTACTATTGATTACTTCAATTGGTGGTGATCATAATAATTAGTGAGTTGGAATCAAGGATGTACCTATACAAAAAGATTTCATGGAAAAATATATCCACCATGGAGTGTCTCCCTTGGTGGTGAAATTACCAAGTGATATGGATTTAAAGACTAAGTTGGTTGAGGAACACATGGATCTATGGAGAATAAACACCATTAACTACTTGCTTCAACTAATAAACCACTTAGTGAAGTTTGTTGGAGACTCCATAGAGATAATTACTAATTATTAGTGTATAGAAGTTTCTATTTAGGTTATGATTTAATATGTTTTAAAAATTTTATGACTCGTCTCATAAGAATAATGTGTTTTTTTTTTATGTAAATGAACTACTAAACTATCAAAATTAAATATTTGAGGTTGAATACAATAAAACAACATCAACATGAAAATATCATAGTGCGCATTAGTAGCATAATGGACCTGTGTTGGTGTGTTAGCCTCGGTTATTTTCTACCAATGTATAAAATGTAAATATTTGATTAAAAAAAATTGGATGAGTTAAAGGGACATAAATTCCAGAGTTGAGCGGGTTACTTGTTGGGTATATTTTTAAGGTTTCCTTACAAGAAGAATTTGAGTTGGTTCATGGCAACTAATAGTTGTGCAAAAGGGAAAAATTTTATTTTCCTATTAGCTATAAGCAAAGGACAAAATTTATATAACTAGAAAAGTCTTGTCGAGAAAAATACGATGATAACATCTCAATTGAGTTTTGGAAACTTGGAATAATTAAAAAAAAAAATACCCCATTTCTCTAACTGTAGCAGGGAAGTTGGGTTAACATAGTAAATATATTTAACATTGGACCAAATATCACACTAGCATGGGGGGGTTGGGGCATGTGAATCAGTGTGTTATAAATTTCAATATTCCATAATTTTTATCAATAAAAAATCATGTAGCAATGTATTATAACTTATCTATTGTATATAATTTAATAGAGAAATATGTCAATAAACCACTAGAATTTCAATAACGCATCAAGGATTCAACACATAAACACACAATGTAACACCCCCAATTTCTGTGTTGAACTTGAAAAAAAATTAGACATTGAACTTTAATCCTAAGGGGAGTGGACCCCAAAGGATAAGTATGGTGTGAATGTAATTTAATAATTAAATTAATGAAATAAATAAAATGATTGTGCATTTTGACCAAGATGAGAATTAGAGATCACTTTCCAAATCCATGAGGATGGATAAGGCAACAAATCCCCACAATCTTTCAAAAATCCTTGAAAGAAATTAATTTAGATTTTGAGGAGGATTCTAAATTTCCCCAATGAAGAGGAAGTAGTTGGGAAGAGGTAAGAAAAGCTGGAAAAGCTGAGGAAAAGCATAAAACAGCTTTAAAGAGTCCCAAAATGGGAAGCCTAGGCTAAACAGGAAAGAAAGCATCCTACTGTTCTGGACGCAGAATTAGAAACATGCTTTGGGGAAACATGAGCTTAAATAAGCTGCTCCTAAGCAGATCAGAGGTTGATCTGGGATGGAGGTGATCTATGCTCGGGGGTGAGTTCTGGGAGACAAAGAGGACTCTAGGGTTGGGAGGTTGGTCATTTGCAGATTGTGGTATGTTCTGAAATTCTTGTTATTTTATTTTATGATGGTATGAATTGGCTACATATAAAAAAAAATTAATTAAATGGTGTGATTGATGTTAGTACTAAATTTAACAGAGTCCATCCTAAGGCATTCATCTTCCAGATTCTGTTTAGTTGTAGACCAGAAATCCATAGAGTAGAAACCTCAGAAACTCTAAACCAAGATCGGTTTAAATCTGAAGTTACTTAGTCTCCACAGATAATTAAATATTTTTTGGTTTCATATACATACAAAAGTGAAATTTTAGGCTCATAAGTATGCTAGAGAAATATAGTAGCAGAATTGAAATCTACATGGTATAAAAACAAAGGGAGCAAAGTCATTTAAATATGTATTTCGAAATTCTTCTAGATCCAGAAATTAATTCTACTCTATAGGAGTATTATAGAATTTATACCAATTACCATATTCTACCTCTAAGAATCTTGAAATAAACATCATAGCCAAGCGACTTAATCTATGTCTAAGGCCTAATACCAAGCAATTATCGAATACATGTATATGCTTCCAAATTACTAAGTAAGTACCTAGCGCTAAACCAATAGAACATTTTCACATTGATTACAAATGAAATATGGATATATGAATCCTATATTTATATATAGGAATGAACCATATATGTTAACAAGAAATATAAATACGAATCCGATATGCTAAAATGAGATATCGATGCGAATCATATATGGCAAAAGGAAATCTTTTATATGAACCTTATCACTATTCGGATTTATACGTAGGCAAACTACATTACACCATGGTTGTTAGTAATTATACTAGACATTAGACCTAAGTCAAACAAAAGAATCCAACTGTAAACATTACATTGGGCCTTAATATTAGATCCGTTTAACCATTATATGAAACGATTTGAGGCAAGATTAAAACGATGCTATATGGCATAAACCACACTTTCAATAATAAAAATTATGAAACTACGCATGGAAGATCAGGGACGACGACACGGTTTTCACGCCGGTTATTAATCTCCATGCAACGAATTATGATCAAACTGATATGAAAAAAAAACTATGACATTAAGATACCACAGGCTGCGCATCATAGTTATGATTCTGAGGAACGCTACCACTATTAACCCATCAGGCATACAGAGTTAAAAATTTAGTTCACGGACGAGTATCAACGATGGGAGAACTCGGAATCTGATCTGGAAACAATAGGTCGATTAGGTGAAACGAGGCATGCGTTGAAGTAGTGTAAATCTGATTGATTACCCCAGTTTCAACTGAGAAGCACGAAATAAAACATACAAACGAAATCATGAAATAAGTCCTAAACGGTTAACGGTTGAGTGCAAACGATATCAGTTGTATGAAAGCACAGATTAACAAATTGGAGGCATCAACCTCTGCAACTGAACGCACGAATTAGGGTTTACCTACGTATAGGGTTTGGTTCCCACCCTTGCGTCGCATTGATCCATACGCTGGTTACACAGACTAGAACGCCGGTTGTAAAGAGATTAACCAAACGGATTGCCGGACATCTTAAGATCCCGTTCCGGGACTCAGGAAACAAAAACAACAAAAAAACAGAAAACCAATAATATGTTAACAACGGCCACGGTGAATAAACATTTGAACCGCTTGAGAATAGTTGCTACACGGTGATGCTTACTGAATGCAGCCGTGATAGCGTGGTGAAATAAACTCTTATGAGGAAAACAATAGGGTTACAGCAGCACAGTCTAGAACAACTATGCAAAGAAAATTAACTCAGCGTATGTAGAAGGGAAAAAAGAGTGTAGCCGGCATATAAATCGAGGATTTGTAAGCGCTAGAGAACCGTCTTGACCTCCGCTTTCCAGCGAACCGTCTGAGATGACCTCTCTGTAAGAACAACTGGTAAATGGGTGAGACACTGTCTATGAAAGCCAGAAACTATACAAACGAGGGAACGCAGGAATAACGAGAAACCTTACGCTTGAACCTCCTTGGCCCAGTAGTCCAACCCTTCGCGATGACTGAGAGCCCTGCACCTGAGTAACATAGAACATAGCCGTGAGATAGGTGAATAGCCACAGTTCTAAATCATAGAAATAATTGGGAAGGGGCGGATGAATAACTCGGCACGAAAACCCCAATTTAAAAAGAAGAAGAAGACCCCGCAACCCTAAACCCACTGCCCCATAAATTCCGAGAATCCTGAGGTCGATTGGGAAAAACTCAGCCACGTCAATGAGCGAGTACCAAGCGATTGTAAGGTACGCAGAGAAGGTATGGGGAGATGCTACGCATCGCATGCGTGAAGGTAAGGAGCTAACCTAGAAATAATAACTTCCCGAGACAGAACTCGTCCTACAGTACTGGTACCAGTCAAAGATGACAATTAGCAAGCCACCCGTCAATTCCTGCTGAGCATGGAACGAGTTACGCCGGCAGATGGTACCTTCCTCTCAGTGAAGCGACGCCGTCCCTGCCTGCAAAATCATCAAAATAGCAAAACCAAAATCAGACGTTAAACTCTGTCGAACAGAGCACGGTGCGACATGAATATTATAAACAAAAATCAAAACGCATGTTATACACTCCTCGTATGAAATCACAACACGTATGCATTGGGTCAGAATCCAAATGATAATTAAATCGCCCCCAGGCTAAATGAGTTCGGATGGGTTGGAAGTTCAACTACGCCGAGACGCAGATCTGGATATTATTACATGAAATGTTAGTTGTGTAATTATAAAATGATAACAATAGGGTCACCGCGACGAATTCCGACAAGGAGTGGAAAGTAAACAATGCAAAAACGGTGTACACGTCGGATTAGGTAGGTCAAACCGTTCATAATGAAGAGAAGAGGCGCGGACCTGTAATTATATAACTGGTTCGAACGCCATAAATTTTTATTATGGTAGACTTACGTGGTTATATAACTCTACGTATATCATTGGAATTATTCGAAATGTGCATTATGTATTATATTCATAATCCATATCTCGAGGAGTTGTCAAAATATGATTGACTATATATTATATAGGTTCGATAACCTTTTAAAAGGGTAGATATATACATAGGTGATATCTATTATACGCCGATTCATGTGAGTACCCATAATGTTTGAGAAAGGGAGGTGTTTTATATATACATGCGTTACATATATATCTAGAGGGGCGTGCCAACACTTTTATCAAAGTATATATATATATATATATGGGATATATTTATATATGTGTTATGTATAGTTATGCTCATTCAAACCCCTTTGTTAGAGTATGTATATATATACATGTGGATTTCATATACCAATGGTATATGTATTATATGTATAGAGGGTGTATGTGTTAGATATAAATGGTATATGTGTTATATAGGCTTTATACCTACACTATGTTAGGGGAAGTGTCCCATGTTAATATCAAGGGGGTCTACAATTTTATATCCATGGGGCTACTGTACCCATGGGGAATATAAATCCCAATTCTGAACTTAATATTCAAGTAACCAGGTAAATAAAAAGGAAACATCAATATATATGTGAAAAAAAAAAAAAAAAAATTCCTTAACTAGAGGTGTTACAAATGGTAGAAGGTATGGGGAGATGCTACGCATCGCATGCGTAAAGGTAAGGAGCTAACCTAGAAATAATAACTTCCCGAGACAGAACTCGGCCTACAGTACTGGTACCAGTCAAAGATGACAATTAGCAAGCCACCCGTCAATTCCTGCTGAGCATGGAACGAGTTACGCCGGTAGATGGTACCTTCCTCTCAGTGAAGCGACGCCATCCCTGCCTGCAAAATCATCAAAATAGCAAAACCAAAATGAGACGTTAAACTCTGTCGAACAGAGCACGGTGTGACATGAATATTATAAAAAAAAATCAAAACGCATGTTATACACTCCTCGTATGAAATCAAAGCACGTATGCATTGGGTCAGAATCCAAATGATAATTAAACCGCCCCCAGGCTAAATGAGTTCGGATGGGTTGGAAGTTCAACTACGCCGAGACGCAGATCTGGATATTATTACATGAAATGTTAGTTGTGTAATTATAAAATGATAACGATAGGGTCACCACGACGAATTCCGACAAGGAGTGGAAAGTAAACAATGCAAAAACGGTGTACACGTCGGATTAGGTAGGTCAAACCGTTCATAATGAATAGAAGAGGCGCGGACCTGTAATTATATAACTGGTTCGAACGCCATAAATTTTTATTATGGTAGACTTACGTGGTTATATAACTCTACGTATATCATTGGAATTATTCAAAATGTGCATTATGTATTATATTCATAATCCATATCCCGAGGAGTTGTCAAACTATGATTGAATATATATTCTATAGGTTCGATAACCTTTTAAAAGGGCAGATATATACATAGGTGATATCTATTATACGCCGATTCATGTGAGTACCCATAATGTTTGAGAAAGGGAGGT
This sequence comes from Pinus albicaulis, assembly GCA_034641835.2. NCBI lineage: Eukaryota > Viridiplantae > Streptophyta > Pinopsida > Pinales > Pinaceae > Pinus > Pinus albicaulis. The sequence goes on from CM076583.1 coordinate 219,513,812, forward strand.
GTTTTATATATATATGTGTTACATATATATCTAGAGGGGCGTGCCAACACTTTTATCAAAGTATATATATATATATATATGGGATATATTTATATATGTGTTATGTATAGTTATGCTCATTCAAACCCCTTTGTTAGAGTATGTATATATATACATGTGGATTTCATATACCAATGGTATATGTATTATATATATAGAGGGTTTATGTGTTAGATATAAACGGTATATGTGCTATATAGGCTTTATAACTACACTATGTTAGGGGAAGTGTCCCATGTTAATATCGAGGGGGTCTACAATTTTATATCCATGGGGTTACTGTACCCATGGGGAATATAAATCCCAATTCTGAACTTAATATTCAAGTAACCAGGTAAATAAAAAGGAAACATCAGTATATATGTGGAAAAAAAAAAAAAAATTTCCTTAACTGGAGGTGTTACAAATGGTATCAGAGCCCAAGTTACAAAACTGGGTTATTGTTACTGTGCTCACTGAATTCTGAATGCTAGTATTCTAAATGAATGTTGTAGAAATTATTGTTAGTTTTTCAATTACACTGACCAAAATTTTGAGTGTGTACAGTGGTGATACAATGGCTGAAGAGGGAGGAATTTATGTGGATCTGCGAGATGAGTTTGCTACTCCAGATCCCAATGCCCCGGTAATGGCTATGTTGCACAGAATGCAACGAGAGTTGGCTGAACTAAGAAGCCAGAATGACATGTTGTCATCAGCCAGTAAGGAGCAGGAAAAGCTCATTAGGGAGCTAACTTCCCGGAACAGCCAGGAAGGCGAAGGTTCCGGAAAGAGAAAGATGGATGAGTCTGATGATGATGATGCTGCTAGACAGCAACATAAACAGAAAAGAGAATTGCAGGGAGAATTCTGAAAGATCAAACCTCCCTCTTATGATGGGGAGAAGGAAGAAGATGTTGAAGCTTGGTTGCTAAACATGATAAAGTATTTCCAAGTTTATGAATATGAGAGCAATCTGAAGGCCAGATTAGCTGTGTATCAGCTACAAGGAAAAGCTACACTGTGGTGGGAAGAGACAAAAATTGTGCATGCCATTGATGAAAAGACAGTTACGTGGGAAGATTTTCAGGCTAAGTTCAAAAATCGTTATTTGAACGAACGTTATTATGATGATAAAGCTAAAGAATTCCATGAACTTAGACTGGGACAGCTCACCATCGATGAGTTTGTCACTAAGTTTACTAATTTACTGAGGTATGTCCCTTACATTAGGGAAGAAAAGGAAAAGGTACAAAGGTTTTTGAACTACTTGCCTACTGTGTACAAGGAGAAAATTGAGTTTGACAACCCAAAGACAATGGACGAAGCAGTTAGAAAAGCAAGATTATGCTATCAGCAGTTTAAAGGTAAGGCTGAACAAGGAAAGAGCTGGGTGAACAAGGGTGAGTTCAAAGGAAAAAGACCAAAACCAGCATATCTAAGGAATTTTGGTAGAGATCATCAGTGGAAAAAATTTAATAAACCAAAAGAAAGTCAAACTGCTCAGTCCCAAGTGGCTTCAAAACAAGTGGAAGGGAACAATAAAAAGGAAGGGACCGTCAGAATGAAGGAACCTTTGAAATGTTGGGGCTGTGGAGAACCCCATATGATGAGAGACTGCCCCCATCGAAATATACATATGATCAGCAGAGAGCGAGAGGCAACAACAATAAATGACATAGCCAGAAATATACCAACTATCAGTGCAGCATTGGAAAATCGGCAAGCAGAACATCAAGCAACCATGGTGGAAATGGAGGGTAAGATTTCTGACCTACCTGTTACTGTTTTGATTGATCCAGGTGTTTCTTTGAGTTACATTAGTCCTGGAATTGTAGAAAAATGTAAAATTAAACCTGAAAAATTTCAGCAGTCATGGTTGGTACAGCTGGCCACCGGAACTAAGAGAAAAGTCACACATAAATTGCCCAAAACAGTAATACAATTAAATGGATTTCCAACAGAGGTAAATTTGAACATATTGCCATTAGGATCCTATGAATTGCTGATAGGAATGGATTGGCTGGAAAAGAAGAAAGCTCTGATGAACTGCTGGGATAAAACCCTGCATTGTGTGGATGAAGAAGGGAAACCTTTTACACTAAAAGGGAAACCAAAATCCAGTTCAGTGAGACAAATATCAGCCTTACAGTTGAAAAGAACAGCTAGAAAAGGATATCAAGTCTATGCTGTACATGTGGAAGAAGTAGAACAGAGATCTGAAGAAAATCTGTTAAGTGAATTACCTGTGGTAAGGGAATTTAAAGAAGTTTTTCCAGAGGAGATTCCTCATCTCCCCCCCAAAAGAGAAATTGACTTTTCCATAGATCTAGTGCCGGGAGCCACACCTATTTCTCGAGCCCCCTATCGAATGAGTCCGCCTGAACTTATGGAGCTGAAGATGCAGCTGCAAGAATTATTGGATAAAGGTTATATTAGACCAAGTGTGTCTCCGTGGGGAGCGCCAGTATTATTTGTGAAAAAGAAAGATGGGACTTTAGGATGTGCATTGATTATCGTCAACTGAATAAGTTGACCATTAAGAACAGATATCCACTCCCTAGAATTGATGATCTTTTTGATCAAGTGAGAGGGGCCTCAGTCTTTTCAAAGATTGACTTAAGGACTGGGTATCACCAGCTCAGAATCAAAGAAGAAGACATTAGCAAAGCAGCTTTTCGAACCCGGTATGGACACTACGAATTTGTAGTCCTACCTTTTGGTCTGACAAATGCCCCTGCCACCTTTATGTGCCTGATGAACAGTGTGTTAAATAAGTATTTGGATAAATTTGTTTTGGTGTTCATAGATGATATTTTAGTTTACTCCAAAAACAAAGAGGAACACAAGGAACATCTGCAGATAGTGTTGCAAACTCTGAAAGAAAATCAGCTATATGCCAAGTTCAGTAAATGTGAATTTTACAAGGATAAGATTCAATATTTGGGTCATATTATTTCTGAAAAAGGGCTTGCAGTTGACCCTGAAAAGATAAAAGAAATTACGGAATGGCCAGTCCCAACTGATGTTTCAGTAGTGAGGTCATTCATGGGGATGGCAGGTTACTATGGTAGATTTGTGGAAAGATTTTCTGCCATAGCACATCCCATCACTTCATTGCAAAGAAAGGGTGTCAAGTTCATGTGGACTGAGAAATGTCAAAACAGTTTCAAACAATTGAAACAAAAACTTATTTCAGCCCCTATACTAGAAATTGCTGATCCTGATAAAGAGTTTGTTGTATGTACAGATGCTTGCAGAGAGGGGCTAGGAGGAGTTCTATTGCAGGAAAATTCAGTTATTGCATATGAATCTAGGAAACTGAAAATACATGAACAAAATTACAGTGCATATGATTTAGAATTTGCAGCTGTTATCCATGCTCTGAAAATGTGGCGGCACTATCTTCTTGGGAAAAAGTTCACATTGATGACTGATCATATTAGCCTCAAATATTTTTTTTCTCAAACTGACCTGAATGCAAGACAAGCCAGATGGCTGTCCTTTTTAAGTGAATTTTATATGGATATAAAGCATATCAAGGGAAAAGAAAATAAAGTTGCGGATGCACTTAGTAGAAATGCTTGTCAACATCTAAACAACATTGGGAGTAGTGCCCATATGGAGGTAGAGGAATTGGTGGGAAAAGCAACAAATCAAGATCCCAACTATGAAGCACTCTTGGTGAAACTACAGAAAAGGGATAAGACTGATTTCACTAAAAATCAAAAGGGGCTACTCTATTTCAAAAACAGGTTGTATATTCCAAATGTAGAGTCATTAAAAAGATAAATTTTAGATGAATATCACAAACAGCCCTATGCAGGACATCCAGGATACCAAAAGATGTTAACAGCCTTGAAGAAGAAGTTATTCTGGCCAGGAATGAAGAGAGATGTGGCAGAGTATTTAAGTAGATGTATGGAATGTCAGCTAGTCAAAGTTGAGCATCAACATCCAGCAGGGCTATTAAACCCTTTGCCAATTGCAGAATGGAAATGGGACACAGTTTCCATGGATTTTATAACAGGACTACCTAAAACCAAATACCAACATGATTCTGTAATGGTGGTAGTAGACACTTTGACCAAAGTTGCCCACTTTATACCAGTGAAATCTACTTTCGGAACAGCTCAAGTAGCAAATGTTTTCCTGAAGGAGATAGTAAGGCTTCATGGAGTTCCCAAAGTAATTGTTTCAGACCGAGATGCTAAGTTTACAGCAGCATTTTGGAAGGGGTTGTTTGGAGGGATGGGTACTAAGTTGAATTTTAGTACTGGCTATCACCCTCAAACTGACGGGCAAACAGAAAGAACGAATCATATTTTGGAGGATATGTTGAGAATGTATGTGATGGATAGACCATCAAAGTGGGAGGAGTATCTGCATTTAGCTGAATTTGCCTACAATAACAATTACCAATCTTCTATTAAGATAAGTTTGTTTGAGGCATTATATGGAAGGAAGTGTCGTACTCTTTTGAGCTGGAGCCAACCAGAAGATAAACTAATGCTGGGACCTGATGCCTTACAGGAGATGGAGAGAATTGTTAAACAGATACAAAGAAATATCAAAACAGCACAAGATCGCCGGAAAAGCTATGCTGATAAGAAAAGAGTACACCGAGAATTCAAATAAGGGGATCATGTGTATTTGCGCATCAAACCCAAAAAGAGCACACTTTATGCTGGAAGTTGTGCAAAACTTGCCCCTAGATATTGTGGGCCTTTTGAAGTTTTAGAAAGGGTGGGACCAGTGGCTTACAAGCTGGCCTTACCACCCCATGTTAGAGTGCATAATGTGTTTCATGTTTCGTTATTAAAAAGATATGTGCATGATGCTTCTCACATACTTGATTGGAATGTTGTACAGGTGGAACGAGAAGGGGAGTTTCTGCCAGAACCGCTTCAAATATTGGAGCGGGAAGAAATTGAATTGAGAAACAGAACAGTGGCCAGAGTAAAGGTGCAGTGGAAGCACTTTACTGCTGAAGAAGCTACCTGGGAAAGGGAAGCCGAAATGATGGAAAAATATCCATTTTTGTTTAAATGAACTCTAGTAGTTGAATAACAACACCGGGGATGGTGTTTAGTTTCAGAGGGGGAATATGTAACACCCCCAATTTCTGTGTTAAACTTGAAAAAAAATTAGACATTGAACTTTAATCCTAAGGGGAGTGGACCCCAAAGGATAAGTATGGTGTGAATGTAATTTAATAATTAAATTGATGAAATAAATAAAATGATTGTGCATTTTGACCAAGATGAGAATTAGAGATCACTTTCCAAATCCATGAGGATGGATAAGGCAACAAATCCCCACAATCTTTCAAAAATCCTTGAAAGAAATTAATTTAGATTTGAGGAGGAATCTAAATTTCCCCAATGAAGAGGAAAGTAGTTGGGAAGAGGTAAGAAAAGCTGAAAAGGCTGAGGAAAAGCATAAAACAGCTTTAAAGAGTCCCAAAATGGGAAGCCTAGGCTAAACAGGAAAGAAAGCATCCTGCTATTCTGGACGCAGAATTAGAAACATGCTTTGGGGAAACATGAGCTTAAATAAGCTGCTCCTAAGCAGATCAGAGGTTGATCTGTTCTAGGAGGTGATCTCTGCTCGGGGGTGAGTTCTGGGAGACAAAGAGGACTCTAAGGTTGGGAGGTTGGTCATTTGCAGATTGTGGTATGTTCTGAAATTCTTGTTATTTTATTTTATGATGGTATGAATTGGCTACATATAAAAAAATTAATTAAATGGTGTGATTGGTGTTAGTACTACATTTAACAGAGTCCATCCTAAGGCATTCACCTTCTAGACTTTGTTTAGTTGTAGACCAGAAATCCATAGAGTAGAAACCTCAGAAACTCTAAACCAAGATCGGTTTAAATCTGAAGTTACTTAGTCTCCACAGATAATTAAATATTTTTTGGTTTCATATACATACAAAAGTGAAATTTTAGGCTCATAAGTATGCTAGAGAAATATAGTAGCAGAATTGAAATCTACATGGTATAAAAACAAAGGGAGCAAAGTCATTTAAATATGTATTTCGAAATTCTTCTAGATCCAGAAATTAATTCTACTCTATAGGAGTATTATAGCATTTATACCAATTACCATATTCTACCTCTAATAATCTTGAAATAAACATCATAGCCAAGCGACTTAATCTATGTCTAAGGCCTAATACCAAGCAATTATCGAATACATGTATATGCTTCCAAATTACTAAGTAAGTACCTAGCGCTAAACCAATAGAACATTTTCACATTGATTACAAATGAAATATGGATATATGAATCCTATATTTATATATAGGAATGAACCATATATGTTAACAATAAATATAAATACGAATCCGATATGCTAAAATGAGATATCGATGCGAATCATATATGGAAAAAGGAAATCTTTTATACGAACCTTATCACTATTCGGATTTATACGTAGGCAAACTACATTACACCATGGTTGTTAGTAATTATACTAGACATTAGACCTAAGTCAAACAAAAGAATCCAACTGTAAACATTACATTGGGCCTTAATATTAGATCCGTTTAACCATTATATGAAACGATTTGAGGCGAGATTAAAACGATGCTATACGGCATAAACCACACTTTCAATAATAAAAATTATGAAACTACGCATGGAAGATTAGGGACGACGATTATGGGGCACAATAATAACAATATTGGGCTACATGGGTACAACAATAAGAATAAGGGTGATACACTAACAACAATGAGGGAATAGACTAGTAATATAGGCACCTAACATGTCCCTCTCCTTCAAAAAAGTGTTGTCCTCAATTCTTGAGTAGATCTGGGTGCTTTTTTATAAAATTCTCATCCTCCCATGTGTAATTTTCAATGGGTAAGTTCTTCCACTTCATGAGATACTCCGAAATTGATCGATTTTGTAGCTTTTGAGTTCTTTTTTCCATGACTGCTTTAGGTTCCAATATGATTTTCTCTTCCTCTTCAAGTTTTGGAAATAGTGTTTGAACTAGAATTTTGTCACCTATAATATTCTTTAAGCATGAAACATGGAAAAATGGGTGCACTTGAGAAGAAGTAGGAAGCTCCAATTTGTATGCCATAGTTCCAATCTTTTGCAACAACTTGTAAGGACCATAATACTTTGGCAATGATTTATTATCCTTCTTAGCTTGCTTGAGCGGCATCTGTTTGTATGGTTGTAACCATAAAAACATCCAGTCTCCTACATAAAAAAATTTCTCGCTGCGATGTTGATCTACTTGTTGTTTCACTAGATTTTGTGCCAAATTTAGGTTATTCATTAAGAGTTGGAGAAATTTCTTTTAATTCTCGATGCGATCTTCCACTGCTTGAACCTTAGAATTTTCTCTTAAATATGACGTGATGTACAGTGGATGATATCCATAAAGTGTCATAATTGGGGTCATTTGTTTTGCAGTATGGAAGGAAGTGTTATACCACAACTTAGCTAGAGGTAACCACTTGACCCATTTTGTTTGTTTATCATATACAAAACAAGGAAGATATCCTTCCAAACATTTGTTCACTATCTCAGTTTGCCCATCGGATTGAGGATGATAAGATGAGCTATGAGCTAGTTGACTACCCAAACAAGAAAATAATTCCATCCAGAGATTAACAGTAAAAATGGGATCTCTATCGCTTATAATAATATTTGGGTTTCCATGTAGATTTTGAATTATTTCCATAAATGCAGTAGCAATTGTAGTTGCTTTAAATGGATGAGTTAATACACAAAATTCTGCATACTTGGTAAGTATGTCAACTACCACCATGATGACGATCATTCCTTTGGACTTAGGTAAACCTATGAAAAAATCCATTTAAAATTCCTCCCAATGTTAACTTGGAACGGATAAAGGTTGTAGAAGACCCGAGTTCTTAATTGGCTCAAATTTATTTTGGTGGCAAACCGAACGTTATGCCAAAAACTTTTGAATATCATATTTAAGGTCATCCCAAATAAATTATTTCTTCACCCTATGGTAGGTTTTTAAAATCCTTAGTGTCCTCCTAAGGGAGAGGTCTGCAATTCAAAAAATAATTTTTTGTTTTGGTTGGGAATTCTTACAAATATATAAGTGATTTGTGTACCATAAGGAATCATTTTTCCAACTAGATGTAGCAGATGTACTAGGATCTTGCTGCAAAATTTGAATGAGTGTCCATACTTCTTCTTCATATTTTGATTCATCCCTTACTTCAGTTATCCAATTTGGTTGGATAATAGAAATGGAACAAAGAAATGCTTCCACCTCTTCATCCTTTCTTGAGAGTGCATCTGCAACAACATTTAGCTTTCCTATTTTTTAGATGATTTAAAAGTCATAACCCAACATCTTTGTGACTTGTTCTTCTGGAGTATATTTTATAACCAATGTATCCTTGGGAGTCTCTTTCTCCTCTCTACCCTCATTAATTCAAGCCTCTCTACATTTCCTAAAAGTTGCTTCTTCATCAAAGGTGACATCTTTGCTAATCTCAATATTTTTTTGTTCAGAGACATATATTTTATAATCCTTTGAAGTCTCACTGTATCAAATGAAGGTTCACTTCTTTCCTGAATTCTATGCCTTCATTCTCTTTTCCTTGGGAACATCTTATGTACAATGTATGGTTTAATAATTGTTGTGGTTGAGATTGACTTCATATTTTGAGTGGAATCTGTGTAAATAAAAGTATTTCCTTTCCTAAACCGTTATCTTGTATTTGTTTTGGAAATTGAATTAGTTTTTCTTAGGTGTTTTGTTAGGGCGGAGAAAATTGGATGTGCTGTTTACCCAATATCAAATGTGACTAGTAAAGGCGAATTACACTAGTTTTAATTTCTTGTAAATATCATCCATAAAAACCAAATGTAAAGATTTTGACAGTGCAATATGTAATAGATGCAAGATATAGTTAAAATAAAATATTTATTAAATTCACTAATAATAGATTATAAATTCCTATAATTATGTGGAAATTTAACACCTTTAAAGTGAGTTTATGTTTAAATAATTTGATTTGAATGTTGCATTTTTTTTTTCAAATGAATTAAGGAAACAAACATTTTCATAATGGAGGTTATGTTTTGAAATCATGATATTTTAACTAAATTTCCATAAGAAATATATTTATTGACAAACTTTATTCCTTGAAAATCACATGAGAAGACACACTTATGAGAAAAACATAAGGAAATTAGAGTAGAGGGAATCAATTTGTGTTCTATCATAACCTGAATTTATAGTAATTTTTAAAGGGTTAAACTATAAGTTATTTTATAAAGACATTATTCTATTGATCACGTTAAAAAAAAATAAATAAATAAATATATATATATATATATATATATATATATATATATATATATAAGATATCTATTAATTAATTTATTCTAATATTCTTATTTATTAGTTTATTTAATTACTTTCTAATTTTAGAAAATGTGTAACTCATTCAATTTTTAATATAAAAAATTAATAATAATAATAACATATTCAAAAATAAAATTTAAACAATCAAATATTATACATCGTCTATATAGAAAAAATTATACATGGTCTATATAGAGATAAACACTTGTAAATCTATCTTAGTTAAATATTTATCAAGCACTAAAAAGGCTTAATTTCCACATATAAATCGTTTTTCAACCTTTTCATTTAAAATGAGTTTTTTAAATTTGGTTGTTGTAAATTCACTAATTAACAAATTATTCATATTAAATGTAAATTCCTAATTTTATTAGTTAAAAAATTTCATATATTCATGCTTATATAATTTGATATCAATGTTGTTGTAATGTCTCTCCACTTAACCCAACAAATTTTTTTTTCTCAAATCTTTAATATCGTGTGTCAATATTTATTTCCCATATACTATTAGTAATATGGTTTATAACTGTATGACAGCCTTTTCACTTATTGTGTTCCTTTATAACCTCAATCGTTATAGTTCAGGCCTACAATATGACTAACCTTTATATTATTATGATAATGCATTTGAATTGCCTTACTATTATTTTTATTGTTTTTATATACCTTTATCATATTTCAATATTTCTTTATCTCAATACCTTACTATTATGGTATGAGAACAATTTTATATATGTATGTCACTACTCCAACGTTGAGGTAGGAAATTGGTTCACATAACATGCACTTATGATTAGACCCTTGTATAACGACGGTATAATACCCTTTTTGTATCACAATCTCAATAACTTGTTATATTTTCTTCTCGTTACAATCGAATGAAGCCTTAACTACTCATTCGATTTGGGCTCATAACATTAGGGTTCTAAGAATGATAACAATTTTGAGGCCAGTACACGCCTGACTGTCATTTATTCACTTTTTAAATGTTACGTCGTTTCATTGGTACTTCTCCCTTCCTCGTTTACTGTTGCGATGTGTTTTGGCCAAGCTATCATTTATGAAATTCGATTTATGTGTCATTATGGTTGAGATTCGTATGGTGGTTGGTTTGATGTGTACGATGGAATTAATTTGTAAATCTCAATTTGTACTGTGGATATTTGTATGTTTTCCGAGGCACTTTTCAATGGATATTGAGTCGGTTTGGGCATCACTCTCCACATGGACGGTGGAGATAAGAGATGACTAGGGTGTTGGCTCGGTATAACATGCCATTCCCTCTCTCTACAGTTTCATTTTTCGATTGTAAATTTGTTAGCAGAGAGCGTAGAACTTTCTTTGTTCTTCTGCATTTCTCTTCGTCTATTCGGAATGTTAGCACCCAGACCTCGTATACGCATTATAGTTTCGAACTCTCATCGTTTCAGGTAACCACTATGCTGTGCTTTACGTGTCAATAACATGTCAAATCGATTTTGAGTTTGCCTTTTTCCATTTATTTCCATTCATGTTAAGGCGGTTATGTCGCATTCATATCCTTAATATTTGTTTTCAAGCTTTGTCCCATTGACTATGTATTCAACTTTCACTAGAATAAATTTCGAGCTATCTACCTTGTAGTTTCGTCAGAGTCTCCATAGATAGTATGGGTATTCGTTTCAGATTTATTCAACCAAATAGATTTTATCTGGGTTTTGCGTTTAGACTTTTATGGCTATTTCGTTTTATTTCTATTGCAGAATTGGCGTAGCTCATTCAAGCTCTGCCTCGACCATAAGTTTCAAATCAGTCCATAGGCATACGTTTGACTTGTCTGGCGTCGTCATTACTGGAGTTAGCACTTGACTTCACCGGCACCACTACTTGTATCGTATTGACAAGTGAGCGTGGTAAATAGCCCTATGCCCGTGAACGATTCGTGGCTTTCTCAGAGGTAACTCCTTTGGTTTTACGCAGATATGCTTCACTTTATTGAGTTTAAATGTACAATATTGTGATTTACATATTCAGTCAACTTTGTTTTCTTTCTTAGGGTCGCCCATTGTCTGATGATTTTACCACTATGATCCAGGTAATCCATAGTTGGAATTCGTTTTATAACTTATTACGTCTGCCTATCTACTCTTTTGTTTTCAAGCATGGTATAATTGTTTTTTCATTTCTGAAATGCCAGGTAATGTACGAGTTATTTTCTACTCTCATTTGGGAATTCAATTACAAAGCTATTCGAAGCTTTAGGTAGCTAGTTTGATGCATTTTTCTCTTTGCATTCATCAGGACCTAGCTTCATTTCACTTCGTTGGAGAGGGTTCGCCATTTTTTCCTCTCATACCTCACGGGCTGCATCAGTCTATTTTTACAAATGTTATTATTGTATTATTATGTTGGGTGTAATCGTTACACTGAGAACTTATGGACTTTGCATAATATATATATATATATATATATATATATATATATATATATATATATATATATATATATTTAAATCTGGGTTTCTATGCCCGCAGTATTAAACTTAATATTTTTTCAGTGTGGAGATAATGTCCTTACCAGTTCCACCTTTTTAATATTTCTCTAATTTCATACTTGTCCAGTAAGACAGACAGATTCTTTTATTATAACTGTCTGTAAAAAAATTTCAGTTCACAATTACTTTTTTTTAATAATAACATAGGAATTCATCCTCTCCTACATTATATATATTTCAAAACTACTATTATTATTGGGCAGTTTGTAAGTGATTTTATTTCTAGTAGATAACTAGATCTTTCACCTGTGCATATATTAGACGTTGTTTTCAACTTACATAAACACGTTTAATTTATCCCATTCCTTCTTATTATATATGTATATTGTTCATGCATTATTAAAATACAACACAATTGTTTATTTTCCATCTATAAGGGATGAAATCCCATGTGCACTTAATGTGGGTTCTTACATTTGTTCAGGCATAGGCCTACTTTATAGTAATTTGGGATAGAGTTATTATCCCTTAAGTACATAGGTGTACTTAAAGTGTTTTTTTTTCATATCTTTCCTAGAACAATCTTTCTTGTTACCTTGCCATAAGTTAATGTCCAGCATAGAATATAGTAGAATGATTATCTGTTCTAGAACTTCTGATGTTTTACCCAATGTACATATGTAATTTTCACCTGTTACACTTTCATTTCATTTTTCTGTTTAATATCACAAGGTCTTAGTTTAATAAATTCAAGTATCTGAATGGAATTTAAATTTCTAAACTTTCAATCTGCTATCCATAATGCAGATATAAAATATATCTAGTAACATTTAGCTTTCATTTGCATACTTTGATTAAATACATATGTATATTTGCAGGTTTCTAGAGGAACTTTAACTATTTTACCCCGGTACAGTCTGCTTTAGTAACATGTTCCTATCAAGTGTAACATTTATTTACTTTACCATGGCTGCTTAGGTAATTCCTGTTTACTGTAATAAATTATACTTCCATCTGTATAAGTTTATTTCTATAACACATAACCTTATTGGATTTTATCATTAACTAAATGAACCAAGTTTGAAATATGTCTAGTTCACTTATAGCTGTTACATGTAAAGGTGTTCGTCTTTCTTTTCATATATATATATGCAGCAGCTACTTTCTTATTCCAGAAGCAGATTAAAGTTAAACAACTAAACCATCTGTGGGATAAGATGTATCCTCAGATTTAAACCAACACTGGTTTAGAGACTCTGATGGATTCTCCCACAGATTTTATTCCTGCCACTATACGGAATTGAGAGGATTAATTTCTTCTACACAGTTCTGTTAAAGGTAGGGAATAACAACTTCAAAATTTTAATCTACCATAACATCTATAACCATTAACCATATTGCACAATAACACATAATTTAACAATTCATAGCACTTATGAACATACCACGTCTGCAATTGACCAACCTCCCAACCTTAGAGTTCTTCTGTCCGCCAGAACTCACTCCCGAGCTGAGATCATCTCCTAGAACAGACCAACCTCAATCTGTTCTGGAGTAGCTTATTTAAGCTTATGCTCCCCAAAGTCTGTTTCTAATTCTGCGTCCAGAATTACAGGATGCTTTTATTCCTGTTTGTCTAGGCTTCCCTTATTTATGGACTTTTAAAGTTGCTTTCTTCTTTTCCAGCTTTTTACCTCCTTCCAACTACTCTCCACCTCATTGGGGAAATCTAAATTTTTCCTCAAAAATCTAAATTAGAAATAAATTCTTTCAATGATTTTTGAAAGATTTTTGGGGAAAGTCTTAGCCTTTTTGCATACCTCATGGATTTGGCAAGTGATCTCAAAATTCTCATTTGGTCAATATGCAGAGAAATATTTTATTTATTTCTCATAATTAAATAATTAATTATATCCACACAATACTTATCCATTGGGGTCCACTCCCCTTTTGATTGAAGTTCAAATGTCTAACTTGAAAAAAAACATAAAACTAGGGGTGTTACAGTTGTAAACCTATTTTTTCATATGAATTACATAAACAACTTGAATTCATGTTGATATAATTTGACTTCAATGTTGCAAACCTATATTTTAAATAAATTTCATAAAATACATTCTTAAATGAATTCTCTAACTGTTAATTGTTGAAATAATTTCCATAAGAAACAAGTTTACTGAAATTATTTTTCAAATTCAAATGAAAATAACTTTTCAAAATTAGAAGTAAAGAAACAATTTGTATTTCATCAATGTTAATTTCTAGATTTACACTAAGAAATACATTTTAAATTAGGTTATAAATATATCATTATATTAATTTTTTTTTAAGTGAACAAATTTTAACCCTTTAAATTAGAAGATAATAGTTTTTTTTTTTTTTTTAAAGTTAAATTGTAACTAATTATTTTATTTTAATTAGAAGCCATTATTCCAATATTTTGTTATCATATTAAAGATTATTTTGCATTACAGATCTATCTGAACAGTATAAAAGAACATAGGATCAAAAGGGCAAAAAAAAAACCAATTATAATAAATGGACGGTTGACCATCCTTCACTCAACGGTTACTATTTCAAAGAAAAGGAGAATGGACGATCGTTCCAGTCAACGGTTATGTATCTCACCGACTTACCGATACAGATGTTTATATCCAATTCAAATACCGATTTCAATTTTTTTGGCCATCATTTATTTTTTTGAAATCCTTCGATAATTTTTAAATTTTCGATTTCACCGACGTATTGATAAAGATGTGTATATCTAACTACAATACTGATTTCAATTTTTTTTGGGTTAACGATTCATCTTTTTAGTTCTTTGAATAATCCTTAAATTTTCTATTTCACCGACTTACAGACAAGGAAGCTTTTAAGAAAATATTCATTTTTTAATCCTTTCAATAGATTTACGGACAAATATGTGGATATCTAGGATTTTTTTTGATAAAGCAAGGATTCATTTTTTTGAATTCTTTGAATAACCATTTAATTTTTTTTGGGTACCGTTAAATAATAAAATAAATATGCAATCCCATGCTACTTCTTTTTGGGACAAGGAAAAAGGCGTCTTATCTACACAACTTTATTTAACAAGTAAAGATGGATATTCCATGCTAGTGCTTTATTTGACCAGAGAAACGATGACCTATTTACGCAACTTGCATTGGAAAAAATTTCCACACTTTCGCATTAGGATAATGAAATTTATATAATGTTAACTTTATTTTCAAGAAATATAATAGGTGTTTATTGCTTTTATGGATTTCAAATTTCTAGTGGAATCTGTAAAATAAAGGTAAAAGGTATTTTCTTGTAGAAATAGTCTTGAGATATTGTATTGCATATTGAGTTATTTTTAGGAGGTTTTTTTTTAGGGTTTAGAAAATGTGATATGTGGTGTATCCAATATCTTATGTCCAGTAAAGGTTAATTACTAATTATTGTTGTTTTAATTTCTTGTAAATATTATTCATGATACCAAAATGCAAATATTTTTTTGTAAATATCATCCATGATATGGAAATGTAAATATTTAAGGATGATGCTTGTATCGAATCTACATAATCACAATGCAACATGTAACAAATGTCACATATGGTTAAAATAAATTATCATTTTTTTATAAATGGTTTATTAAGCTTATTGGTTAACAAATTAGTCATATTGATAGTAAGTTAAGAAATTTAACATAGTGAACTTTATTTCAAGTTTATATAATTTGATTTCGATGTTCTAAATTTATTTTCAGAATGAATTAAATGAACTGTCATTGTCATTCTGGTAAAGGCTAAATATCTAACTGTTAATGAATGATATCCTGATATTTTACTGAAAAACTTTCTTTCAAAATTATATGAGAAGACATACTTATGAGAAGAATATACCTAAATTAGAGTTCGGGTAAACAATTTATATTCTATTAAAATCAAATTTAAAATTTAAGTGGTTTGTTTCAATTAACAATATATTTAAAAAGATTAAACTATAAGTTAAGTTATAAAAACATCATTATATTAATTATTTTTAGAAATGAAAAAACGTTTATTTTTATAAATTATAAATATATAAAAAATTCAAATTTAAATTATATATAAATTAATTTATTTTAATTTTAAAATCTTAAAATTATTAAACTATAAGTTAAGTTATAAAAACATCATTATATTAATTGTTTTATAAAATAAAAAAATATTTATTACGCCGAAGGCGTTCTATTGTGGAGCTTTTCACTGCGACACTGTAGAGATTCGTCGTCTTCGACTGAATCTCTGACACATGTCCGCCGCCGCTTACTGAATTTCGCCCTCGTCATCATCTCCACCGCCGCTTACTGGCCGTTGATGTGCTGTCTTCATCTGCGGTCGTGCTTCCTTCGGCGTTTTGTTTTGCAGATCAGTCTGCAAAATGCTAGTTTTTATAATTTATAATATATAAAAAATTTAAATTTAAATTATATATAAATTAATTTATTTTAATTTTGAAAACTTAAAATTATTAATAAAACAAATCTTTAGAATTCTAACAAACTATGGCGTTAGAGTTCTATTTGCGCATTGCTAGATTGATTTAGAAGTACTACCAAGATTCATTAACAAATAGAAAGATCGTTTAAGCTTGACTTTGATATTGATCACATGAAAAAATATAATATTAACTAATTTTAATATTTATACCAAAATCTCATCTCACTGTCTTGCTTGGTTTAATGAATAATCAAATATAAAGTACAACGAAAATAAAAGGTATTACCCTCATACAAATTTTGATGGATTTAGAGCCAATAACCAAGCAATTCTGCTGCGCCTTTGAAACACGTCGCCTCCAACTCTCGATTACTACACAGCAAAACATAGAAAAGAACACAGGGCTCCTCAAATCAGGCAGGACGACACCCAGCCTGTGCTGAGTGAGAAGATTTCCTGAACGAAACCCAAAAAAATTATTGATTGAAGAAAGAAAAATAAATATCCAATTGTAATGAATGAAGAATTGACAATCGTTCACCTCAACTTGCTTGTACGCCCCTTCCACTCAACGGTTATCAATTTTTTTCAAAATTCTTTTTTTGAATTCGTTGGATAACTGTTAAATTTTTGCGTTAAGTCCTTTGAACTGAACAATGACGGTTTATTTACACAACTTCGGATGCCAAAATTTAACATTTCCGCATTAAGGTTATATAATGCTAGCCCTATTTTCAAGATAAATAATGCTCGTTAATAAATAAAATACGTTAATATTGTAGAATCTACTTTCCATTTAGTTTCCTAAAAGTTATTTTTATGTTGTCATTATTAAACTATAATTTAAATTTAAAATATATTTATTTTATATCTTTCATAGTGATGAAAGAGACCATGGGAAGGTGATATATTTCAAATTAGGTTTTAATTAAAAGTAAATATATTTTTTAATTTATATATTTAGGTGAATTAAAATAATATAATTTCTTTTAGTGTTTAAGTGAAATGGTAGTTTGTAAATTGATTAGTTAAAATTATACCAAAAAAGCTACTGAAATTTTAATTTTCCATTTTCACTTAGAGTGAACACATGCCTATGCAGGAAATTTGCACACTCAAATTGACTTTTATCTTTTCCAAATTTTTATTATGGCAGCTTTACATATTAACTCCATGTGAAATTTTCCGAGCATGCAGGAGTAGATGCCCAGGATAGCAACTTGAGAAGAAGCCCAAGAGTAGAATTTGGTATGGCACAAAGTTGGTGCTTCTTGTAACTAAGTGTTTTAGTTAGGAGGACTCTAGGATATTCCAACACCACTAGTAAAACTCATTTCCTTCTTTATGTTAGACTTCAGATTTAGAGTTGAATCTTTACCTAGAAATCTTTAACATATTTTGTATTTTGTTTTTTTAAGGTGGAGAAAATATGATGTGGTGTGTACCCAATATCAAATACTGAAAGTAAAGGAGAATCCAACTTGTTTTAGTTTCTTGTAAATATCATCCATAGCACCTAAATGTAAAGATTGCAAACGATGATGCTTGTAGGGCATTAGAAAAGGTACAATTTAACATGTAATAGATGTCAAATATAATTAGAATTAATAGACATTTTCATTGTAATTTCCTAAGTTTATTAGTTAATAAATTTAACATCATGAATGTTAGTTAAATTTTATATAATTTGGTTTGAATGTTGCAAATCTATTTTTCAGATGAATTCAGTAAAAATCATTCTTATAAAGGCCTAAGTCTATTTGTTAATTGATATTTTAACAGAATTTCCATAAGTTGATATTTTAACTGAATTTCCATAAGTAACAACATTACTGAGTAAAATTTTCCTTCTAAATAACATGAGAAGACACTCTTATGAGAGGTTCATTCTACATTCAAGTTTGAAGGCCATCTGTAAGTATGTCTGTAAGTCCTAAAATAAAAATAAAATTGTGTTTAAATAGAAAAGCAAAGTAGATAATATGCTATGAGTATTTAATTAGTTGTCTATATGAAAAGAAATAAATAATTAATTAATTACAAGTTGTTCGTTTACACATGAAGAAATTTGATCCCTATAGGCTAGTTAGAAGTTCAATAATTAACAAATTATTCATTTTGATTGTAATTGCTTAAGTTTATTAGTTAATAAATTTAACATCGTGACTGTTAGTTGATTTTTATATAATTTTATTTGAATGTTGGAAATCTATTTTTCAAATTAGTTTAGTAAAAAATCATTCTCATAAAGGACGAGGTCTAATTGTTAATTGATATTTTAACTGAATTTCCATAAGTTGATATTCTAACTGAATTTCCATAAGCAACAACATTATGGAAAGACACTCTTATGACAGGTTCAATCTACATTCAAGTATGCTATGCATATATAATTAGTTTTTTATATAAAAATAAATAAATGATTACAAGTTGTTTGTTTACACATGAAAAAATTTGATCCCTATATGCTAGTTGGATCCATTGTTAATATGGATTTTGAAATTTGATTCGACTATTGGAAATCTAATTTTCAAATTGGATATGTATGCAAGGACATTGTGAGCCTGGTCATACATTAGAACAAGATCGCCTTTGTGAAAGGTACGAGGGTGGAATTTTTGGTCATATTGAGCTTTGGTGTGCTTCTTAGCCGCTTCGATGGTTTTCAATGCAACATGATGGTCTTTGGAAGCACGCTCGAGGATGATAATTCTTTGTTCTAAAGGTTGGGTGTCAGAGAGAAGTTCGAAGACTAAGTGAAGGGAGGATATTTCATACTCGATCAGTAAGACTGCCTCCACACAAAAAAAACAATGTGGAAAGGAGTAAACTCGGTGGAGGTTTTAACAGATGCTCTACAAGCCCACAAAGAAGGGAAGAGAATAAGGTGTCAATTGGTTTTGTGCTTGTTCACTCTTCGTTGAAGCATAGTTTTAAGGAATTTATTGACTGCTTCAACTTGACCATTACCTTGGGGGTAATAGGACGATGAATATTGGTGCTAAAATCCCAACAGAGAGGATAGATCACGCCATATCTCATCTTCAAAATGTAGGAAATGGTCAGAGACCAATTCTTTCAGAACCTTGAATCGAGCGATAACATGGTTAAAGAAAAAGAGAGCTACGGTAGCTCCCATGTTATTGAATGTTGGCGTGGCCTCAACCCATTTCGTGAAATAGTCAATCGCCAAAATGATATACTTGTGGTTACAAGTAGATGGAGGTCGAAATTCCATAGAGTTAATGACCCAATTGCAGAAGGAATCGACTAATATGACACGATGGGGGGGAGCAGGTGGATCATGCGCCTTTGGGGCGAAAAGTTGGCATTTGGAACAATGTTTGACTGCTTCAATGAAATCACCGAAGAGAGAAGGCCAAAAATACCTAGCATGCATGACTCTCTAGGTAGTATCCAAACAAGAGAGGTGGCCACCACAAGCGCCACTATGGTAGGCATTAAGGACTTTCTCAGCTTCAGCGTCTTTGAGACAACGACATAGGACAAAATCAGCACCGTGGCGATAGAGACCGTCACTAATGAGAAGATAGTTGGTGGATTGGTGTTGAATACGTCATCCAGAATCAAGATCAAGATGGAAAGAAAACTTTTTAGGTTCGCAGGTAAGTAAGGATGTATCCATACTAAGGGTCATCGAAAGTAATGGAAAACAACTGTTCATCTGTTAAATCATCATTAACCAATGGATCTTGCACACGAGTAGGGAATTTAGAAATTATTTCAGCAAGCACTAAACCTTTCTTACTCTTGGGTGTGACAAACTGTTACACGACATTTTTTCACTGTCCCTGCAATCCCCATCTCGCCCATTGTAGGGCCATTTCTGTGATCAATAAGAAGTGTCATGCCTTTCAAAGACCATCATTATATCTCTTTAAATGAGAGTAATATTCCTTCTGTTGATAATTCCCTGAGCAGAGACTCAAAAACCCTTATTTTTTCCTTGGCACGGGTAGTCACTTATACCGTCACGCCGAAGAGGAAGATTAACACTGGGCCCTAGGCCACCTGGCGCTTTGTCCTAGTTTGCCACCCACGCAAAACTGTTTATGGAATGTTTCTTTAAAATAGAGGCAGAGATTCTACCCCAACCACCTCAAGGATGAGTCATTGGGAGTGGTTGAAATGAATAAACCATAGACTCCCTCCTTTAGTTTATGGTTTTCACCTCTTATGGGAACTCCCTAAAGGATAGGCCTCCCTCCCACCTTTGTACAGATCCTAACCTCCTCCTTTTCCTCTATAAAAAGAAGCTATCTCTCCTTGCATAAAATAGCTCAACAGCTAAATAGATGAACTTGGAGAATTGAACATACTATAGCATAACTACTCGAGAGATAGAATAAGAAGGAATTACATTGAGAGAGCTTGAGTCCATGCATTTTGAGAGAGCTTGAGTCCATCCCTTCATCTCGTCCTAATTCCCTGACGAATATCTGAGACGCGCTCCGACTGAATCCCGCTGGAGGAGACTGCGACGTCAAAGCATTGGTTGTAACTCTTCCTTCTATCAATATATATACGTGACTATTGTTTGGTTCCCATTTTGTATTATGTTAGATGGTTAATGCAATATTATTATCCCTCTTTGACTACCTAGTAGTTATGAGTGAAATTATTATGTCGTATGATGTTCTTGTTTTCTGTTCTATGTGCAGGTGTCTGAGCATGATTGCGGAAGGATTGTGATTTGTCGAGGCAGGAGTAAGAGGCCACCGCCACTACAGTGACGACGACAGTGTTGGATTCTAGGTAGATCGATCTATCATGTCCTCTTTTCATTTAGTAATTAGGAATCAACACTCTAGCTTGTCTCTTTATTTCTAGACCCACTTTAGGGCTAGAGGGATCATCTCTGTCTACAGAGAGGATTTACCTACTTAACACAAACTCAAGATCGAAATCCTAAGGGATAACGATCCAACATGCGTACTTTCCATTGATGATCTGTCTACTCAATAGGAAATCCATAGGGTTGGAATTGGTCACAACCTTAGTGGAACGCATACGGATATAATGCCAAATTTTTTGGACAAAGAACACAACGACCAGCACCAACTTCTCTCCATGTGATTAGGAAACAGGGGGACCCATAAGGTTCTTACTGGCATAATAGATAACATGTTCTCTTCCGGTGTCATCTTTCCATATTAGGATCCCAACAACCGAAGGGGTGGAGGCTAAGATGTAGAGGAATAAATCCCTCTCAAATTTAGAAGGGATAATCAAGGGAGCAGAAGTGAGAGCATGTTTCAGAGTATCAAAACACTGTTGAGGGTAGTCATCCCAAAAAAATGGGATTTTAGATCGAATGAGTCTTAGAAACCCATGCGCAGTGGTGGCATAGTCAGGGATGAACTGACGAACAAAGTAATATTTTCCTTGAAGGCTTTGTAACTGATGTAAGGTATGAGGAATAGGAAGCTCAAGGATGGCTTGACCTTTGAGTGGATCAAGCGTTATACCATCATTGGACACAATGAAGCAAAGGAGATGGCCGATGGGAACGTAAAAGACACACTTCAGTAGGTTGAGGCGTATATTATACATGCGACATCAAAGAAAGATGGTACGAAAATCATGAATGTGTTATATCTGATTCCTAGAACGAGCAGTGAGGTCATCAAGGTAGGAAAGGATAATATGAGCCAAATCATGGAAACAGTATGACATGTCCCACTGGAAGGTGGCTCCGACATTCTTTAGGTTGAATGACATGACCCTATAAGCAAAATTTCCCCATGGACTAATGAACAAAATTTTTAACTCATAAGCATGGTGGATAATGATCTGCTTGTACCCAGAGAAACCATCGATAAGGGATAGAACCTCATGCCCAGCACACTGATATATGATCTGGTGAATGAACGGTGTGGAGAAGTTGTCTTTGGGATAAGCTTTATTCAGGTTGTGAAAATTAGTGCAGACACGGATGGTGCCCTGTTTCTTGAAAATGGGAACCGAGTTAAAAAACCAAGTGGTGTATTCTATGGGATAGATAAAACTAGCCTACTTGAGCTTATCGATTTCGTCTTTGATATCCTCTCGCCTGGAAGGATTAATGGGTCTCAACTTTTGATGGAAAGGGTTGGCATTGGGCCATGTATCCATAAGGTTTTTTAATAATGGTGGGATCAAATTCAGGCATCTCTGAATAGGACCAGGTGAAAACATCACGGAATTCCTTGAATAGCTTGGTGTAAGCGTTAATTTCTTCTAGGGTTCAATGTGCCCCCAAGGTAATTTTTTCTTCTACCTCTGGTTTCAGAAATTCTAATTTTAATTTTAGGAGAGATATTGGCCATATTTCCTTCTTCGAAATCATCTGGTACAAGAATTGGATTTATAAACCAATTGACCTCATCGGAGATGAAGTCCTTAGACTCCACAACATACTAATCATGGGACTGTTGTGGAAGGAAGTATGCAAGATGG
Source organism: Pinus albicaulis (assembly GCA_034641835.2). Lineage (NCBI taxonomy): Eukaryota > Viridiplantae > Streptophyta > Pinopsida > Pinales > Pinaceae > Pinus > Pinus albicaulis. The sequence continues at coordinate 219,536,606 of CM076583.1, forward strand.
TGCATATCATCCCAGGAAAAGTCACGGGTGGTCATTTCTTCCATAATTTCTTCATCAGAATGGAAGATGATAGAATTGGAGGAATAAATACCACATGACGCGGCAGGGCTACTTGACGCATCATCATGAGAGATATGGTTTACATACACACCATTACGGAGTGTAGATGAAGAGATATGGGATGCCCCGGAGGGGTATTCCACCATGGATCTCATGGATTATGACAGATAGAGGATAGTGGTTGAAGGTTCCGTCATCTCAACATCGGGGGGAGGTATCACAATGGGTGTAGAAATCTCCTTCCGCTCTGTTGAAGCGGAACTCACAAGTAGAGGAGTACAAGATTCACTATGACCGATATCTATTTGGTGAACAACCTCAAGGTTGCCACAAAATTCGTCGAGATAGGGACAAAGGTGATAATAGTGGCCATAAAGATCACACAAAGCACAAGGGTGGTTCATGTGCAATGATTTGAGTTTCTTAGCTGAATCAGGTAAGGTAACATGGATCTCCGGGATATCGGATTCAGGAAACGTCTTGTTGACCATGGATTTGAGACGAGGAAGATCAAGAAAATTATGGGTCGCATGCCAAACACCATCACACAAAGTGCACAGAGGTGACTACTTTAGAGGCTTAGGAGGAGCAGGAGTTTTTTGGGGGGCCTTGTCCTTAGGTTCCTTATTTTTTGCTTCTCCCCCTCACTATATGATTTCCCAACATGAATAGAGTCCTGTTGAGGTGGCTAAGGCACTCAACAAAAGGGAGGGGTCATAGTGACCGGTTGGACCAAGGTCAAAGCTGTATAAGGTTTGAGCTGACCAGGCGGAGTGTTGGTTGGGGGATAGATGTACCAGTCTGGGATCCCCAGGGTCAAATTGCGAAGTCTCAATGTAGCCATAACAGGCACTGAAAATATTCCAATGGGGGGAGATAGAAATGGTATATGACTGGAAGGGTAATGGCCCGACAGAATGGCTCCAAAAAGGTTAAGGCTATGGGGCCAAAACCATTACTGGTTGAAAAGGGGTGGAAGAGACCCCAGTAGAGGGAAAAGGTCCTTGAAGGCTCTGTCGAGTGACCACTAGCAGGTTGCAAAGGCATAGGCTGATGGCTAGTTGCGAAGGCGTAGGCTGATGGCTAGTCTAACCAGACTAGTTATGGCTAGCCAAATACGATTGCATCATGCAAACATTCGACGAGCTAGGGTTAGTGATAAGACTGAGGTGACCAGGGAATGCACCAAGTAAGGTGGAATATTTGTAGACTCCTAGTGAAACACTAGTGAGAGGTGCGATCGATTGCTTATTGGCCACCAAATATATGATAGACTCAGGGGAGGTCTGAGACTTTGGTTCGTAAGATGTCAACTCATCGATGGTGACAATATTTCCATTATGAGGAAATCACAGCTTATAGTGAACTGCATATGCAACAATAGACATCACCTAGGTATAGCTACAACCCAATAGGATATTGTAATCCAAGGGAGCATCAATGACTTCAATGTCAACACAAACAATCTTTCCCCCAAGAGTGACAGAAAAATTGTGGTACATGCCAAGGGGATGAGAAAGGTGAACGTCCCAAGCACACATAGTGATGGTGTATGGGGCTAAGTTTAGCGATCCAAGCTTATTCCAAACATAGTTAGACATCACGCAAGTGGATTCACCCTCATTAATGATGCATTGCGAGACATTGGCATTACGAACCTTGACTGGTATTTGGAAGGCGAAAAATGAAGGTAAGGGGGGATGATCTAACTTTTCAACATAAAATATGATCAAATGATTATCTAAAGGATCCAAAGCTCCTAAAGAAGATAGTAGAGTTTTTCATTGAGATGGGAATGACTGGAGGACTTCCAACATTGACATGGAAACAGGAGATTGTGCCAAGTCATCTACTATGTTATAGGTGTGGGTGGCATTGGCAGAAGCAACATTTTAGAGTAATGGCCCTTTGGTGATCTTGGGAATAACATTTGCCTAAGGCTGAGGGATATGTAAGGGAACATTGGGTGTCGAAATGGATTCTCTGGAAACTTTAGTTTGGGACTCGATTGTAGACGTAGTAGGTGGCTTGTCTTATTGCCGCGACTAGGTCTAAAGGTTGACATCAGTGATATTGACCTCTTTAGAATTCATCATGAGAATCTAGTACTCAGGGGTACTAGACTATGAAGGTTGAGGGGTGACCTAATCTTGAGGGGGTTGGGCAGCCACATATCCTTGCTGAGGGAAAGGATTAGTGAACAGAACCGATTGAGCTAACACAATATTTGGAGGAGTCAAAGAAGTGACTTTCTATCCTCTATGTTGCTTGTGCTTCCAAAAATTGGCACATTTGGGGTAAGAGAGGACAATCATGAGTATAATGGCCATGGACACTATTGTCGACAATTATTGTCTACCCTGGAGACAGCCTAGAGTTGCTATAGACCAGTGCCTAGGACATCTTAGCATAGCAAGGAGCTCATAATATATCTTGGGTTGTCAATCCAAAAGCTCTCTTATTATCTCTTGTAAAACAAGGAAATTAGTTTAAATGGAACCAAACTCTCTCAGAAGCTGATACAAAGATAAGAATAATGTAGGAACAGCATGCAAAACTCCAATACAAAAGCATCAGACAGTTAAGAGACAGCTTAGTGCAAAGAGGGCCAGTTCAAATAGTATGCCACAGAAATCAAATATCAGAAAGTGGATGCAGTGAGAAAAACATGAAGGAGATACTAGTTAACATGAGGCTGATACCAAGATACACAACAGAACCACATATGGGATTATCCAACTAAGAATCCATACATGACAATGGCGTTTTAAAAGCACCCTCCTCAAGTAACTAATATAGCAGAAAATATGAATGACATGAACATGGAACAGTATATCATGACTAGGCCTATTTAAAGCGCTTGATTAATCCAAGTATGGGCACCAATTAGGATGAATCCTTACTTAAGATCAGTGAGCCACTCGCATTCTAGAACATGATACAAGAAGATAAATGCAATGAAATGAGATATTATATTAACACATAAGAAAAGATTACATACTGTGGGATGCCAAAGACCAGAATCCTCATTACATTTATAACTCCTCCTCACTGAGACCCTACGGGCTCTGAGCCTTCATACAAAAACTTTACAAGATGTATACAAAGCCTTTCACTGCACAGCTTGCTGATAGAAATCTGGAACCCTCTCAATATCTTTCTTCCTCATTTTTATAAGAGAAACATAAAGCTCTAGAGAATGAGGGTAGGTGAAAACATTAAATTTCTTAATTTGAACAAAATGGCGGAAAGATGCCTGCCCATACTGCTTGACGGCGTTGTAGTGCTGAACGTACTCTGTGATTGATCCATAAAATAAATGCAGTGGGAGTAGATTTTTCTGGAGACAAAATATGAGGAATAAAATATGAAACATTCTGTACTTTTCTGAGAGAAAAATCTATTGAAGAGCACCCTAGAGGATCTGATTTCTTTGCACTTGTACTCGAGCCTTCTGGATGTTAAATCGACTTTTGAAATCTCTGGTTCCAGCCATTGAATTCCTTGCTCTCTAATTGATATTCTTTGTTATGAAATTAATGTCTTCGGCTACCAGGGTCTATCTTTTAAATTGCTCTGAGGGGTTTGATAAATTTCAACCTTGCTTCATTAAATAAAAGTCTTGTCAACGATATTTTCTCGGATCTCTGCTTCATCATCCAGCACCTACTGAATAGAAATTTGAAATGCACTCGTCCTCTGTGATGTAAACCCCGGATTGCGATGGTTCTTCAGCACCAAACACCTGCAAAAATCCACAAACTCATTAAAAGAAACCAGACTCTGTGATGGATATGCCATGAGGGTGGCCGTGCGACGAAGCGTCGTGACAACAATGGTGGCAGTACATAGGATGGTGGTGAAAACACAGAGGAACTGTGAAGAATGGGTTGACGGAGGTTTATAACACAAAACGCTAAAATATGGCGGATGGATGAAATATATTTATATAAATGGCGGAAGGGGAAATAGATGACACGTAGGTGTACGAAAGGTCAATCGGAATGAGCAACATGGAGGCGGGTTTGGTCAACCAGTGTGTATAGAAATAATCTGAGCCGTTCAATCCTGGAGTAAGATCCACGGCTACAATTTCATTGAGGCAATGAAACAGTGGGCCATGGACGCGATAGACACAGATTAAAGCGCTTGCAGCTTCGGATGATATCCACCGTTGGATGGAAGGCGCAGGATCGGACGGCCACAATACACTCCGCTGCCCGACTTTCGTCTGGAGGTTAACGCGCGGGGAGGGCGAGATCTTGGTTAATCAGCGTGCATCTCTGGAGCACCACGGCCGTTGGATGGAGGCTCTAAGATCTGACGGTGGTCATTAGTTCCGCTGCACGTCTTTGATCTGACTTTTAACGCGCGAAATGAGTGGTTTCAGTCACCGTACATGAGGACACTTGTCACCCAGCGTATGGAATCGCTGGGTCCGCGGGAAATTTCGCTCGACTAGCAATGGCGGTGCGGAATTAACCGCCAGTTTTTGGGCGCGGGGGCCACCACGGGTGATCTGGTCGCGATCTGTTGATTTTTATTGGATCGGACGGCTCTGACTTTGCCCGAAATCTCTGAAGATAAGCTCCTGCCTGTCCGACACACGGTTTTGTGCCCGGGTCATGTGAGAATCAAAACAAGGGGGCTGAGATCTCAGGGACTAGGCCCGATAAATTTTTAATTATGGGTTTTGAGCCTTTGTACAGTGTATTTTTTGGGCGGAAATGGTAACGAAAAGCAGAATACGGAGGTTTTTTGCCATGGTAGCAGGTTTGAAAGGTTTATAAGGGGCGGTAGGCCAAAAAATTTGAATTAAGGGGTTGACATGCACAACATCGGCTCCATCTGGGGACGGCATGTTCATCCTTGGACATGTCGAGAACTTGCAGACCCTTGATCATCTTGTATGTAGATTTCACTCTTCAATCCTTTTGATTTTTCCTCAAAACTCATTAGCACACGTCCCTTATTAAAATAAAAACTAGAACAAAGTCTATATACAATATAATACAACAGGCATACTCTGCCCGAATCAAAATTGAAAGTAGGGCATTAGGAATTGGCCGTTCACAGGGGCCTCTAACAAGTCACCCTGTGAATTTTCTAAAATAAATGTATTATTACCTTTTAGCTCCATAATCTTAAATGGGCCAAACCAAAGTGGATCAAATTTAGCATGTTTGCGCTTTTCAGCCCTCCGGATATCCCATCTGAGAACCATATCACCAATTTGAAATTTCATGTCTTTTGCATGCTGATCAAATACATTTTTCATTTTCTCCTGATATTCTGTTAATCTCTGATTCACTTGGTTCCATGTTTCCTCTAATTCAACCAATTGATTAATTCTTCTGACTATGTCATCTGGTTCTTCCTGACTTTCCTATATGAAACGTGCTACTGGCAACGCCAATTGCAGAGGAAACACAGCTGCTCGCCCATATACCAGTTCATAAGGGGATTTCCCAGTTGATCTCTTACTGGTTATTCTATTGGCCCATAAAGAAAACTTTAATTGGGAGTCCCAATTCTTCTGGTTCTCATTAATTGTCTTCTTCAAGTCCCTCACTAGAGTTTTGTTGAAAGATTTTGCCAAGCCATTCCCCTGCGGATAGTAAGCTGTGGAGTGATTTAATGCAATATTATACTGCTGGCAGAAATTTACAAATTTATTGGACTTGAAGGCCTGTGCATTATCAGTTACAATTCTAGCTGGACATCCAAACCTGGATATGATGTTTTCTTCCATGAACTTGATTATTACAGCATCTGTAGCATTCCTTGCAGGTATGGCTTCCACCCACTTTGTAAAATAATCTGTTGCAGTCAGTATCCATTTATGTTGGCCACTTGAAGGGGGATGTATTTCTCCAATAAAATCTAATCCCCATTGCTGAAATGGTTCATCTATATGAACTGGAATTAGGGGGAGAGCGGGCAGCTTTTGTCTCTCAGCAAATTTTTGGCATTTATCACATGCTCTATCCCAATTAAAAACATCTCCAAATAATTTAGGCCAATAAAAACTAGCTCTCAGTATTTTGTGTGTTGTGGCCCTCCAACTGTAATGACCTCCACAAATTACCTCATGAAACTCTGTCATTATATTCTCCACTTCATTTTCTGTAAGAAATAATAGTAATATACCTGAAGGATCTCTTGAATATAGCTGCCCATTAGCAACCATGTATTTCTGTGATTTCATTCTTACAGCTCTGTATTTTACCTTATCACAACTTGGAGGACAGTTGAGCGCTAAGAGATATTCAACTATTTATTTGTACCAAGGACTAGTGAGATATTTTATGTGTATCTTTTGAGTGGTCAGCTCTATTTCATTCTGCTCTTCTCCTTTCTCAAACTCCTCATTCGCTATCATGGATAAATTTATCCATAGAGCCTGATGATTTGATTCAGACAAAATTTTGGCTAGCCCCTGGCCTTTAATTAGCTTAGTGGGCCTTATGTCTAAATCATATTCCTGTATTTTTGCAATCCATCTTCCTCTTTTTCCTTCACTATCTCCTTGAATGAGGATATCTTTGACAGCTGCTGTAGGGACATAGGCAGTGATGTGAGACTGCAAAACATACATTCTAAAAGCCTTAAGGGATTTCACTAGGGCATATGCCTACTTCTCCAATATATTGTATTTTAATTCTACATCATGTAATACCTGACTGAAAAAGGCTATGGGCTGCTCATATCCATCTTCATTTTTCTGTAATAAGACTCCTGCTACTGTATGGGGTGAAGCGAATGAAAATATTATAAATGGCTTTGTATAATCTGGCCCAATTAGCACAGGAGCTTCAGCAAATGCCTGTTTTATCCTTGTAAATGCATCTCTAGGTTCCTGAGACCATTTTACTTCGTTATTCTTTTTCAACATATCAGTTATATGCCTGAATATATCAGCATAGTTAGGAAAAAACCTTCTCAGAAAATTGATTCGGCCTAGAAACACCTGTACTTCCTTCTTATTCCTGGGTAAAGTAATACTGTTTATAACTTCAACTCTTTTAGGTTCTATTTTCACACCATCTTTAGTTACAATGCACCCTAAGAGTTTTCCCTCATCTAATGCAAATAGAGACTTTTGAGGATTAAGGGAGAGACCATACCTTCTGAATTTTTCAAAGGTTCTCTGCAAGTGCTGAATGTGTTCAGTATCATCCTTTGAAAATACTGTGATATCATCCAGATATACCACCAGAAACTTGTCCTGCTCTACAAAAAAAGCTATGTCCATTGCCCTCTGAAAAGTAGCTCCTGCATTAATTAGCCCAAATGGCATCCTGGCATACATAAATTTTCCCCATGGCGTGGTGAAAGCAGTCTTCTTCTAATCCTCTGGGGAAACAACCACCTGATTATAACCGAAAAACCCATCCATCATTGACATTCTGGAGGCTCTGACCACTTTTTTTAGAATGTGGTCCATCTTAGGCAATGGATAATTATCTTTTAAAGATGCTCTATTTAAGTTTCTGAAATATACACACAACCTTATTTCTCCATTTTTCTTTCGAACAGGAACAAGATTTGACACCCATTCTGAGTATCTCAATGGCACAATTATTTTGGCCTGCAACAACTTCTTGATTTCTTTCTCAATAGAGGGAAGTAGCAGAGGATTTACCTGCCTGAGCTTCTACTTATAAGGTTTTGCATCTTCCCTCAAAGGAATTTTATGCTGCATTATATCAACATCAAAAGTTTTAAGGTCTTGATAAGACCATGAAAATACATCCTTATATAGCTGAAATAATTTCAGATATTTCTCTTTATATTCTTCTGGGACCTTTTTGGATAATTTGACAATTTTTGGATCAGCATAAGTACCTAGATTTAAATCTTCCACTTATTCTTCTTCTACTGTTTTACTGTGCTGCAATGGAATATCGTTTTTATCAAACAATTTTTCTAGAGGCACCGACCCTCTAGGTATGATATTTCCTTTTAGCTGCAGCACTTTATTGCCTGCTATTTTTTCTTCCCATTTGTTTTCTACAACATTTTCAGCTTCCTCTTCTTCATTATCATCAATCTCCATATTGGAGAATTCTCCCGCTGTCTCCAAGAACCTCTTCATTTGTTCATCATCTTCAAATACCTGCCAATGTTTAACATTATCTGGGATTGATGGTCTGTATCGTACTTCAATTTCATACCTCAAAAGAGGATTCTATGGAGGATGAAATGTACTTGCAGCCACAGCAATAGAGTCTGCCATTCTGTTCTACTCTCAGGGCATGAACTGTATGTTAAATGCCAAGAATAAATTTTCCACCATGTCCCATACTTCATTTCTGTAGGCTCTCAGCCGTGGATGCTTAGTTTGACATTGATTTCTGACCTGCCTTACCACCAGCTCAGAGTCTCCCATGAATTTTAAACTTTGTATGCCCATATTCTTGGCTATCTGTAATCCCAACAAAAGTGCTTCATATTCAGCTACATTATTTGTAGCCTCATACTCCAATTTGAAGGATAGTGGGACCCATTTTCCTGTAGGAGAGATTAATAACACTCCAGCTCCGTTTCCTTCTCTAGAATTTGCCCCATCAAAATGTAAAGTCCAGATTCCAACTTCATAATTTTCTGAAGGCTGCTCATCCTTAATTTTAAAGGAGGATTCATGTACATAATTTTGATCTTCTTCTAGCATAAAGCATGAAAAATCCCCTTCTTTACTATAGACTGGTGAATTTTCAGAGTTATCAGCCTTAGTAACTACCTTGACAAATTTAGTCTCTCTGTATAACCTCCTCTCCTGTCCACCAACAACTGGGATGGTAGCATATGTTAAATCCAGCTTAATTGACCCACCAATTTTTGTACCCCAGGACCTTGACAGCAACATGCCAAAGCGGGCTGGGATATCAACCACCACAATGTCCATGACCACACTCTTTGCTGGAATTTGGGCCAAATTGACCACTAAATCTTTAATCATCCCCAAGCATTTGACTCTTTTGGAATCAAATGAATAAAGGTCTTTATATGGGCATGTGATTTGCAGTCCTAGTTGTTCCATGACAGATAGAGGCATAAGATTATGGGAACCCCAGAATCTAACATACAATTGTGTAACAGCAGGTCATGAATAACTAGAGACACATAAAAAGGAGGATTAGAAGGATCTACTTCCTCAACATGTGGGCCAAAGACTACCATGGGTATTTCTTCTTGAAGGCTTAAACTATCAGGCGCAATTGATATTTCAGGAGGGAGCATAAAAGAAGTAACTTGAGACTGATATGCAGGTTGTTTTAGCAGCTCGGTCAAGGGGACTGGAATTTTAATTTTCTCAAGTTCTTTTTGCAAACTAAAAGCAGGAGGGGGCTTTTCTATCACAAATTCTTTTGACTCTTTATTTTCAGCTGAAAATTTAATTTCTTTTGACACAGATTCGTCATTAGGAGGACTGACTACTTTTGAAGAAGAAGGAATCTGGTCATTAGGCTGCAAGGGAGTATTTAGAGGACTTTTACCTTTTTCTGTGTCTCTCCTTGTTGCTCATTCCTTCTGGGCAGGTACCTCCTTCTGAGGTGGATCCTCTTCTTGATCTTGAGTTCGGGTCCTCTTCCTTGAAGATCTGAGATCATATTTTACATTGAATTGTGCTTGCATGAAATCAGCAAATTGTTTACAATAATGATCAATATTTGCTTCTTCTTCTTCTTGCAATGGGAATTCTATATCATCATTGTTTGAAAAAGCAAGATTTGAGTCTTCTAATTCATAAGCAGCATCTTCGGTGAAGTCATCTGCTGGACCTTCCAGGTACAATGGGTGTGGTACCTGATCTGGTTGCTCTTTTGCTTCTCTTGGAAATATCTGTAGTGGTGGTCTCTTGTACTAAGGATTGTATCCTCTGTTTGGATCATTATAAAAATTCTTGGGAGCTGAACTCTTGGCCTCCAATTCGAGCTTACCCAACTTATTAGACAGATTTTTGATCGTTTTGCTCATTTCTTCAATTGTGTCTACGTCTTTGTCTTGATTGGAGGTAGATACTTCTTCCTTGCCTCTTCTCCTGGTGTCCTGTTCGACTTTTCCTTTTGATCTCCCAGTGGAGGCGAAGTTTGCTTCTAATTCCAGGGCATCTGACTGAGCATCATCTAGGGTGGCAGGCTTTCTCTCCCTGAGGGAGAAACCGAACTCTGAGTCAAAAGCTGCAATGAAAACAACTTTTGCGCCGTTCGGATGAGGCTTCATGTCTGCAGGGAGATTTAGATATAACTTATTAAATCTCTTAATAAAATCTGACACCCCTTCATTGTGTTTCTTCTTCAGAGTATTAAACTCAATAAGACACTGTCCATGATCTTTCTTTTCTCCCCATTTCCTAAGAAAATTATTCTCCATGTCATCCCAGGTGGTCACTGAATGGTTTCCTAATGTCTTGAACCATTTTCTGGCCTCACCATCCAAAGATTGCACAAATAATATTAATACCACATCTAAATGTTCAACATTTAAGTTTTCTGCAAAAGAGCAGAAAGTCTCAAGATGTTTCTGAGTGTCAATTTCATTTTCTCCATTAAATCTAGGCAGAATCTTCAAATAATCTTGTGGCATATCATTTAGCACTTGGGGTAAGGCCAGTGGAGCATATTTGTTCAATAGAAAAGCTGGTACATTAGCCATTGGAGGAGGTGGGGGCTGTGCAACAATTTGAGGTACAAATGGAGGAAGGGGAGGAGGAGGAAGTGGAGTATGTATAACAATGGGAATAAATTGAACAGAAGCCTTAGGTGTAGATGGGAACAGTTCATGGTTAACAACAACTACTTTTGTGACTTCTTTAACTTCTTCAGCCTCAGGGGTAGGATGAGGGTTATATTTGGTTCTAGCACTTCCCCTCGGTGGGATGTATGAGTAATATTCAGGATTTTCCTCGGTGGAGTCGAAATTTTCAACCAGGATTTCTTGAGAAGAGGAGGATGGGAAGTCTTCTACAGAATGTTCAGGGTTTTCAGCACGAACTGACTGTCTTTCTCTCCAAATTCTTCTATGAATAATCTTCTCTGGGTCAGATACAGAGGATGTCTTTAACTTGAAGGAATCTGACCTCAAATGTGGCTTTCGAGGAGCCAAGACTACCAATAGATTTATCAAATAAAGAACAGTGGAGTCGCCAAGGTGAGAGATATACAACTCTTCAACTCTCTGTGCTCACCTGATTAGAGAGTGAATATGATTTTTCAAGGCCCAGGGAAATTGATTTTCTTAAATTCGTCCCCGGCAATGGTGCCAGAAAGATGTTGTTGACAATTATTGTCTACCCTAGAGACAGCCTAGAGTTGCTATAGACCAGTGCCTAGGACATCTTAGCATAGCAAGGAGCTCATAATATATCTTGGGTTGTCAAGCCAACAGCTCTCTTACTATCTCTTGTAAAACAAGGAAATTAGTTTAAATGGAACCAAACTCTCTCAAAAGATGATACAAAGATAATAATAATGTAGGAACAACATGAAAAACTCCAATACAGAAGCATCAGATAGTTAAGAGATAGCTTACTGCAAAGAGGGCCAGTTCAAATAGTATGCCACAGAAATCAAATATCAGGAAGTGGATGCAGTGAGGAAAACATGAAGGAGATACTAGTTAACATGAGGTTGATACCCAGATACACAATAGAACCACATATGGGCTTATCCAACTAAGAATCCATACATGACAATGGCGTTTTAAAAGCACCCTCCTCAAGTAACTAATATAGCAGAAAATATGAATGACATGAACATGGAACAATATATCATGACTAGGCCTATTTAAAGCGCTTGATTAATCCAAGTATGGGCACCAACTAGGATGAATCGTTACTTAAGATCACTGAGCCACTCGCATTCTAGAACATGATACAAGAAGATAAATGCAATGAAATGAGATATTATATTAACACATAAAAAAATATTACATACTGTGGGATACCAAAGACCAGAATCCTCATTACATTTATAACTCCTCCTCACTGAGACCCTACGGGCTCTGAGCCTTCATACAGAAACTTTACAAGATGTATACAAAGCCTTTCACTGCACATTTTGCTGATAGAAATCTGGAACCCTCTCAATATCTTTCTTCCTCATTTTTATAAGAGAAACAAAAAGCTCTAGAGAATGAGGGTAGGTGAAAACATTAAATTGCTTAATTTGAACAAAATGGCGGAAATATGCCTACCCATACTGCTTGATGGTGCTGTAGTGCTGAACGTACTCTGTGGTTGCTCCATAAAATAAATGCAGTGGGAGTAGATTTTTCTGGAGACAAAATATGAGGAATAAAATATGAAACATTATGTACTTTTCTGAGAGAAAAATATATTGAAGAGCACCCTGGAGGATCTGATTTCTTTGCACTTGTACTCGAGCGTTCTGGATGTTAAATTGACTTTTGAAATCTCTGGTTCCAACCATTGAATTCCTTGCTCTCTAATTGATATTCTTTGTTATGAAATTAATGTCTTCAGCTACCAGGGTTTATCTTTTAAATTTCTCTGAGGGGTTTGATAAATTTTAGCCTTGCTTCATTAAATAAAAGTCTTGTCAACAACATTTTCATGGATCTCTGCTTCATCATCCAGCACCTGCTGAATAGAACTTTGAAATGCACTCGTCCTCTGTGATGTAAACCCCGGATTGCGATGGTTCTTTAGCACCAAACACCTGCAAAAATCCACAAACTCATTAAAAGAAACCAGACTCTGTGATGGATATGCCATGAGGGTGGCCGTGCGACGAAGCGTCGTGACAACAATGGTGGCGGTACATAGGATGGTGGTGAAAACGCAGAGGAACTGTGAAGAATGGGTTGACAAAGGTTTATAACACAAAACGCTAAAATATGGCGGGTGGATGAAATATATTTATATAAATGGCGGAAGGGGAAATAGATGACACGTAGGTGTACGAAAGGTCAATCGGAATGAGCGATGTGGAGGCAGGTCTGGTCAACCAGTGTGTATAGAAATAATCTGAGCCGTTCAATCCTGGAGTAAGATCCACGGCTACAATTGCATTGAGGCAATGAAACAGTGGGCCATGGACGCGATAGAAATAGATTAAAGCGCTCGCAGCTTCGGATGATATCCAGCGTTGGATGGAAGGCACAGGATCGGATGGCCACAATACATTCCGCTGCCCGAATTTTGTCCGGAGGTTAACGCGCGGGGAGGGCGAGAGATTGGTTAATCAACGTGCATCTCCGGACCACCATGGCCGTTGGATGGAGGCTCTAAGATCTGACGGTGGTCATTAATTTCGCTGCACGCCTTTGATCTGACTTTTAACCCGCGAAATGAGCAGTTTCAGTCACCGTACATGAGGACACTTGTCACCCAGCGTATGGAATCGCTAGGTCCGTGGGAAATACCGCTCGCCCAGCAATGGCGGTGCAGAATTAACCGCTGGTTTTCGGGCACGGGGGCCACCACGGGTGATCTGGTCGCGGGTCGTTGATTTTTATTGGATCGGACGGCTCTGACTTCGCCCGAAATCTCTGACAATAAGCTCCTGCCTGTCCGGCACATGGTTTTGCACCTGGGTCATGTGAGAATCAAAACAAGGGGGCTGAGATCTTAGGGGCTAGGCCCGATAAATTTTTAATTATGGGTTTTGAGCCTTTGTACAGTGTATTTTTTGGGCGGAAATGGTAACGACAAGCAGAATACGGAGGTTTTTGGCCACGGTAGCAGGTTTGAAAGGTTTATAAGGGGCGGTAGGCCAAAAAATTTGAATGAAGGGGTTGACATGCACAACAGACACCACAAAAAGAACAAGGCTTGTTCGTATGAAGAGGCATGTTCTTCTTGGGCTGATTGGCCTGTTGTTGGTTTGTAGTGTTAGGTTGCTTCCATTGGGGTGCATTTGGTTCATTACCTTGGCACCCTCGATTACCTTTTGTTGGTTGGTTTTGGTTTCCTTTCCTCTTTTTATTTGAATTAGGAGAATTAGTCGCACTCTACTACGCATACACCTAACCCTGAGGTGGAGGTGGATACTTTGGTGGAGGTTGAGAAGGCACGAGAGGCTAGGGTGCTGAAGCCAGAGGGGTTGGAGCACTAGGCTATGGATAAGGATATAATGGAGGCTGAGAAACATTGGGGTAAATGGGTTGAGCAACTTTTTGCCTTGGCATCGCTTGATGCAATTGGGAAAATGCGTAAGCCGTTATTTGTCCTAGATATATGTTTTCGAGATGGGATAAGTGCTGGAGGATTTGGTCCCTCCTTAAGGAAAACCATAACCCATGGAAGGATAAGTATACGGATGTGAAAGAGTTCCAACGATACCATCAGTGGTGTGAAATGCCCCCGGTGCATTGGCACCACCAGGTCTAGGAAGATTTGGTGAAAACGGTATAAATATAACAAGACAAGGCATAGATCAAGACATATTTCAATGAAACTTCGAGAGATTCTTACTTGGTCTGAGGAAAGTGTGACACCACACCTTTACCAATTGAAGGAAAAATTTTTCTGAGAAACCAATCCATATATACATGGTCATCGAATGTAGGAGCTCGACACAAGCTCCTCCTTCTATGCCATTCTTGGACATGGTTAGAAAGGAGGGTGGTAGAAGTTTGATGGAATACTGTCAAAAATTTGGTACCAGTATCATAGAGGAAAGGTAACTGGAAGTAGGACATAAACGCTTTACCAAGAGTCATAAAAGTGGAATGAGAGACAATGACCTGGTCAACATACCACTTCATGGCTTCTCCAGTGAGCGTATGTTGGAATACTCAAAGGCGGATGGGGTCATCGATGATAGAATTGGAGGAACACCAAATGTGAAAGGAGCAGACGTGATTACTAGGGTACTCTCCAGCATTTCCTTCAAACTTAGGAATGTCTTAAGGAAGCTTAGTTGGCATAGCAGGCCAACCTGGATTGTGGAGTATAGGGTCATTAATTAACTGGCTGAAATCGGGAAGTCTTAAAATTGCCATAAAAGGTACGAAAGGAGTAGCTGGAATGGCTATGGTATGGGCTCGAGGATTAGGGTCGGGGCCACCACCAGCTTCAGGAACAACACCTGCATTGGCACCTAACATGGTGATGGAATCAGGTAGAGGGGAACTGGGCTTGAAATAAAAGGAAGAACCCGATGAACCGAAATTATAGTCGATATGGGGACTCAGTGGAGGACTAACTCGGATTCTATGTTGTCGAGTAAGTCTTCCTAACAAAATCTAAGGATGATGGCCTTGGAGACTCCGACATAAATGTGTTTGGGGAGCAATGATGGAAAGACATAGATGACATGAAAAGGATGAAGAGTGATAAAGAAAGGATCAGTCAGGGAGATAAATTAATTACAATGTTTGTGTCTTGGCTTGGCGGTGTAAACCAAGTGCTCTTCTCTTTAGGTGTGCATGTGTGCAAGATGTGTGTTAATTTTAATTAAGCCCAAATAGTTTTATAAAGAAAAATAAAAAATGTTGAAGTACAGTAAATAAAATTGAAAATACTGTAAAGTAAATAGCTACAAATGCATAAATTCAACCCAAAAGAAGGCTTCCCAAACAACTAATCTAAGAGGTGGGTGAAATTTACTCAAAACAAAAAAAACGGCCAAAATATTTAGGTTCTAAGCGAGAGGGATCTAATGACTCACATCTGCTTTAAAAGGTGCAAAAAATAGTAAGAAACCAGAGGGAAGACTGTTGCAAAATGGGAGGCAAAAAATTAAAAACCTAGGGGAAAGAAGGGAACCCTAAGGGAGAGGCCAAAGAAAATTGAAGAGGGGATTTTGGATAGAATAATAACCGATAAAAAGGGACCTGAAAGAAGGATAGATCAGACCCTAAAAAATGGTTGAAAGAACTGCAAAATCTCATACTACCTACTCATCTAAACCCTTCCTAGAAAGGTGGAAGTGTACTGAAACCCTAAGGGGCTTGGTTCTACTTTAAGGAGATAAAATGAGCATATCTAGGCCTAAGATGATCTAAGATAGAGGTCAGACAAACTTCAATAGTTCTTTCCGCAAACTCTGACTGTGACAGAAAAAACTCAGAAAAAAGTTCCGTCTTGCAGGTACTAACCTCTAAACTATGGAAATTCCATATTATGGGCTAATAACTGTGATTTAGACAGAAATACCAGGTTCTGGGCCAAAAAGTGTGAGTTCCAGAACTGGGATCTTCTGTAATATCCTGTTTCGGGGATATCTCTAAAACACGACAAACTCCAACCAGAGATAAACTGGGAGGGCATTTACCGGATATGTCACCTGTAAAAAGAGGACGAGATCCGGAGGCAGAATCCAAAAAACCACTCCAAGAATGGCCAACCCCGAAAATCACCAGAAACTGCCTCCCTAGTGAATTACACTCGCCTCCAAGGCTCTGTGCAGTGGCTAGATGGAAACAGCTGAAATGCTGCCTCAAACTCCGCCAAAAGTCTCCTAGGGGCAAAGGCTGAACCTCTGCTCAAAATCCTGGTGAAATCACCTGCAAAAACCCCAATCTGAAGCTCCTCCACAGTGGACTGCGTCCTCTCCTCCAATGGTTGTGCAGTCTCTATAAGCTCCAGCTCCACAACAAACCCAAACAATAAAGCGACTCACAAAATGCTGAAAAACCAACCTTGCCCGAGTAGGCACTCGAAGTCCCCCGGGGATAAGGGCGATATCTCCGACCGGAGACACTCAATGCACTAAAAAATTCTACAGACAAGCTAAACAACCAGCGTGCTCAAGAAGACAAATGTCTCACTCAAAAATCATCAACTCAAGAATGAATGAAATGAGGAGGCTCCTCCATCTTTTATAACGGTGGTTTCCCTCCAAAACCCAACGTAGCCTCTCTCTCCTCCACATACTCATCCTTCTCTACGCAGACGCTGGCAGAAAATTCTAGAGTGTACGTAGGCCCTCCTCGTCTACTTGGTGTTAGGCCCCCCTTGACTCCTCCTTAAGTCACAACGTTGTGCTACTAGGTGGATGTCTTATTGAACTTAAGTGAGTTAGACCCTCTTCACTCACTTTTTTATTTATTTACAAACTATAGATGGAAAACCAACAAAATCAAATATTCCAATTAGCTGTCGCTAATTAGGAATATTAAAATCTCCCCCAGAAAAATGTTTCTTGTCCTCAAGCAACTGAAGTGATGGATGCTGTAAAATATTCTCACTCTGCCAAGTGGCATCCTCCTCTGGCAAATTATTCCACCTCACCAAGAATCCCTGGACCGTCCTGCTCTGTAACCACCTCTCGTTGGTATCAATAATGGCCTTCGGCTGCAACACTAAATGCCCCTCATCATCCGTAGGTGGTAGCTCCTCTGTCACTGTCACCTGCTGTTGCAACGCCTACTTCAGGCATGATACATGGAAAATGTTGTGGATCTTGCTCCCTTGGGGCAACTCCAACTCATATGCAACGTGCCCAATCTTGTGTATCACCCTATATGGACCGTAAAAGTGAGGCTTGAGCTTCTCAGCCCTCCTCTACTTGATCGATGACTGTCAGTATGGCTATAACCGTAGGTAGACCAAGTCCCCTACCTCAAAATGTCTCTCCACCAGACCTCTGTCGGCATACAACTTCTCCTGGTTCTGTGTTGTAGCCAAATTATCCTTGAGAGCTCGGAGGATGTCCTGACTCTCTTGGATGCAAATCTTGGCTCTAGGAGCCTTACTAGCACCGAACATGACCTCAACGAAAGATAAAGGATGGTACCCATACAAAGCATAAAATGGCGACATACCAATAGACATGTGATGTGTTGTGTTATAGCAGTACTCCCCCAAATGCAACCATCTCAACCACGCTTGCTGCTACCCACTGACATAGTTGGGCAAGTGGCCCTCTAGCCACTTGTTAACTATCTCTGTCTATCCATCCATCTGTGGGTGGTAATTGGTACTCAGTGCCAACTATGTCCCCACTAGTCGGAAAAGAAACTGCCAAAAACCGCCCATGAAACGACTGTCTCTGTCACTAATGATGGTCTTAGGAAGACCATGCAACCTGAAAACCTCTTTGAAGAACAGCTCGACCACCTGTGTTGCTATGTAATGTGCGGATATGGCGAAAAAGTGCGCATACTTTGTCAGTAAATCAACGACAACAAAGATACAATACTTTCCCTGCACCATGGGCAACCCTATGATGAAGTCCTTCGAAATTCTCTCCCACTTCCCCTATGGAATGGGAAGAGGCTGAAACAGTCCTGCAGGATGGCTCATCTCCCCCTGATTCCTCTGACGAACATCACACTCCCTGACGTGCTGGAGTACGTCCTCCTTGAGGCCCTTCCATGAAAACATCTCCCTAATGGCCCTGTAGGTTTTGGTAAACCCCTGATGGCCTACCAATGGAGAATCATGTGATGCCTGGAGTATCTTCTTCTTAAGCTGAGATCCCTCAGTCAAGAAGATCTTATCCCGGTAATAGATGATCTCATCAACCACCCTGTGCTTGTCATCCGCCACCTGTCCATCCAGCACCTCACATGCAAATCTGTCCTTGGAGTACTCAACTAAGAGTCAAGCTCTCCAATCTGTATCCAAGCTCAGAAGAGATAACATGGTTGGTATATGTAAAATAGCATCTGCTACCATGTTATTCTTACCCTTGACATACTCAATGTCAAAGTCATATGCTTGGATCTTACTGATCCACTTCTGCTGCCTCTTCTGTAGCTACTTCTACTCTAAAAATAACTTGAGGCTGTTGTGATTAGTCCTCACCCTGAACCTGTTCCCTACCAAATACTGCCAGAATTTGGCCAAAGCATGCATGATGGCCAACATCTCCTTGTCGTATATAGAATACAACCTCTCATGTGGAAGGAGCTTCCAGCTCTCGAAGGCTATAGGGTGTCCCACCTGCATCAATACTGCGCCGATCCCCTCTCCCGATGCATCACACTCCAAGACAAATGGCTGCGTAAAATCTGGAAATGCAAGCACTGGGCAGCTACTCATCACCTCCTTGAGCCTATCAAAGGCTCACTACACTATATATGACCAAATGAATGCCCCCTTCTTCATCAAATCTGTAAGGGGTGCAGCAAGCTGTGAGAATCCTTTGATGAACTTCCTGTAATAGGTACATATCCCAATGAACCCTCGAAGTTCCGTCACATTCTTTAGCTCCGACCAATCTCTGATGGCTCTAGTCTTCTCCTCGTAGAACCTCACTCCATACACTCCAATAATGTGACCCAAATATAACATCTCCGTCATCCCAAACTCACACTTGGAGAGCTTAGCATAGAAATTTTGCTCTTCCAAGATGCGTAGCATTGTTTTTATATGCTAGAGATGCTCCTCCCAAGTCCTGCTATATATGAGTATGTCATCGAATAATACCAATACAAACTTCCTCAGATGACTGTGGAAGATATGGTTCATACCAGACTGAAAGGTGGCTGGTGCATTGGTCAGCCCAAAAGGCATAACTAAAAACTCAAAGTGCCCATAATGACACCTAAAGGCGGTCTTGGGAATGTCCTGTTCCCTCACGTGAATCTGGTGGTACCCTAATCTCAAATCAATCTTCGAGAAGAACTTAGCTCCTCTTAGCTCATCCATCAGTTCATTGATCCTGGGTATAGGGTACCTATTGTTTAGATTCTTCTTGTTCAGGGCCCTGTAGTCAATGCACATACTCAAGGTGTCGTCCTTCTTCTTCACCAGCACTACAAAAGAAGCAAATGGACTCGTGCTCGGTCTGATGTGTCCAAGAGCCAAAAACTCTTGGATGGACCCCTCAATCTCATCCCGATAGGCTTTGGGATGCGTATAGGGTGTATCGATCACCACCTAAATACCCTGCTCAAGCTCGATGGTATGCTCAAACCCTCTATCTGGTGGCCGACCTGGTGGTATATCCCCAAACACTACCTCATGCCTGTAAAGGATGGCCTGTATATCTAGATGAATTGCTCGACCGATGGTCTCTACCTCTGATGCCCGCAGCTCAACTGCCCACTCTATGTCTCCCTTCCGGAATTCTGCCTCCATCCAGTGTGCTGAAACTATCTGAGGTGGGTAAGTATGCATCCCGCGGGTCTTCTCATGCTTTCCGGTCTTCTTGTCATCCCACTCCATCTCTAAGGCCTCCCAATCTGTGGTGACCTTCCCCAGAGTAATCAACCACTAAACACCCAGTACCACATTGGTATCTAGTATGTTTACCATGTAAAACTGATCAGTCATGGTGTAAGTACCCATCGTCACTACTAAGTCTGGAACATACCAGGCACATTGCATCGTCTGGGCTCCTGGGACCAAGACTGAAAACCTTTCAAAACTCTTGGTTGGTATACCCCTCCGCTCGACCATATGTGCATCAATGAAGTTGTGGGTTGCCCCACTGTCGACAAAGACTGATGCTCAGGAGCCACGTACTGTCCCTCGTACGCATAGCATCAAATACTTAGGAACTCCTCGCAAAGCTGCAAGGGCCCCTCCTGTGGGTGCAAAAGCTGCACCTCCTGTCCCTAGAGGTGGAGGTGGCAACTGATCCTAGGTCGTCTGTCTATCTCCTGCCTCCTCAGCATCCACCTCATCCTCTTCCCCGCTATCATCGGAGAAGACCTCAATGAAGTGTGCTTTGGCAGCAGCACACCTATGCCTTGGTGCCCACGGCTCCTGACATGTGAAGCACATCTGCTTCTTCCTCAACTCCCTCCTGGAATCATCGTCTATCTGTGCCCATCCCGAATTCCCCTTTGGAGGAGGAACCCTCACATCCTTCCCCTTGGGCTGGAAGCCCTGTCTCTGGGGGTAAGGTGTCCGTGTCCTGGGCAATGCATCCTGTAAGTCCCTAGTCCTGCTGATAGCATCCTGGAGTGTAGCTGGTCTAGTAGATATTACTAGACCTCGAAGTGGCTCTGCCAATCCCTCCACAAACATATAGACCATCCGTGTCATAGATAGATCTGGCACCATCACTGAGACCCTCAAGAAATCTGTGATGTATGTCTTTGGGCCCCCTCTCTGCTTGAGCTTCATCAACTCAACAAAATTTTGTTCCGGATCCCTCCGGTCAAAATGCTCCATCAACCTCTTGGTAAAATCAACATATGTCGTCACTGTGGAATGCCCAAGTGTCACCATCCCATCGACCCACCAGTCATGGGCCTCACCATCAAAATGTAATTTCGCCACCTTGATGGCCTCTGTCTCTGACATCTGGTTAAGCTAGAAATAGATGTTCAGCTTCTCCACCCAAGACTTTGCCGAATTGTTTGATGATCCATCAAACATAGGAAAATGAAATCTACTAGAGGCACGGTGGGAATCTCCATCATGATAATTCCAGTTCCCTCTATGATAGTCGCGGGGTCTACTGTCCCGCTGGAGCTGCACAAAATCCCTGAATGTGAGAGCATCCCTGAACTCCTGCCCGTATGACTGATACTCTACAAAATACTCATCTAGGTTTCCAGGCTCTGCCTCTTGCTCGGCTCCTGCCCCTGTATCTGCTCACAAGAAAGTGGGCATGGTAGAGTGGGTAGGTGCACGGGAAGCCGTTAGATGAGGAGTATCATGCTGAGCAGCATCCTTCTCCAGCAAATGGTGGGATGTACCTGATCCCTCTCCGACCTGGAAAACCCATGGAGTCTCACGCTGCCTAGCCTCCACAGCTGTGAACCTCTGTCCCATCACCTCAATCTGTCTAGCTAAATCCTTCATAGAATTAAGAAGTGCCTCTCCAAACTATTTGGCCTTGGTGTCATCTACCATCGGCTCCTTCTCTCTTATATCTACTACAAGCTCCACCTGTTCTGCGTCCGTCACAGGCTCTCTCTCCTGATCTACGTCCTCTACTCGGGCACAGTCTTCCTCTTCGTAGGTGGTCTCCAACCTACGCTCACGGTCTCTATACTTCCTGCCTCTGTATGGTCTCTTTCCTGATGTCATAGACCACAGGCTGAGCCATAACTATGCTCTGATACCACTGTAATATCTCGTTTCAAGGATATCTCTAAAACACGACAAACTCCAACCAAAGATATACTGGGAGGGCATTTACCAGATATGTTGCCTATAAAAAGAGGACGAGATCTGAAGCCTACCTAGCCCCTTCCAGACTCTGTCTAAGAGTGAAAGATAAACGCACCAAGTGGTATAGAACTAGAACGCTCAAAAACAATAATAGACATAGTTTCATAGAAAGAGAATATGGCAACTACGGCAACTCATCCAAAAAACATAGAGAGTAAATGTTGAGCTAGTTTATTAATCTGAGAAATGTAATGAAGTACAATAGGAGATCTTTCTCAAATCGAGTGAAGAAACACTCTCAGAAAATATAGGAAATGGCTACTCTATGAACTGCGTCCCAGCAGTTGGAAAACTGTCGTGTAGCTGCTACTGCTGGAATCGACTGAAGATTGGGGGCTAATCCCCTTGCCGGAATGAGCTAAAAATCAACAAACCTCCTCTCCTCAACAACCTAGATGAAATCAAAAAACCACTCCAAGAATGGCCAACCCCGAAAATCACCAGAACCTGCCTCCCCAGTGAATTATGTTGGCCTCCAAGGCTCTGCGCATTAGCTAGATGGAAAAAACTAAAATACTGCCTCAAACTCTGCCAAAATTCTCCTAGGGGCAAAGGCTGAACCTCTGCTCAAAATCCTGGCGAAATCACCTGCAGAAACCCCAATCTGAAGCTCCTCCATAGTGGACTGCATCCTCTCCTCCAATGACTACGCAGTCTCTATAAGCTCCAGCTCTGCAACAAACCCAAACAATAAAGTGACTCACAAAATGTTGAAAAACCAACCTTTCCCGAGCAAGCACTCGAAGTCCCCCAGGTCTAATGGAGAGATCTCCGACTGGAGACACTCAATGCACTAAACAGTGCTGCATATAGGCTAAACAGCCAGCGTGCTCAAGAAGACAAATGTCTCACTCAAAATTCATCAACTCAATAATGAATGAAATGAGGAGGCTCCTCCATCTTTTATAACGTTGGTTTCCCTCCAAAACCAAACGTAGCCTCTCTCTCCTCCACATACTCATCCTTATCTACACAAAAGCTGGCAGGAACTTCTAGAGTGTACGTAGGCCCTCCTCCTCTACGTGGTGTTAGGCCCCCCTTGACTCCCCATTAAGTCACAATGTTGTGCTACTAGATGGATGTCTTATTGCACTTAAGTGAGTTAGACCCTCTTCACTCACTTTTTTATTTTTTTACAAACTATAGACGACAAACCAACAAAATCGAATATTCCAATTAGTTATCGCTAATTAGGAATATTACATCTTCAGGTAGTA